>AWOL01S0053318.1:52440-109940 GCA_000715115.1 Nicotiana otophora
CCAAAAAAGATATGTATTATGGATTATTATGGGTTAAAGAGTTTTTTCAATTAAAGTGACAAATTTGATTAGGAATTACAGAGTCGCCACTTGGAATTAATTTTTGGGTGTTCCAAGTCACCATTTATTTGAATCTCTAGTCAAAGGAAGGTTTGACTCTATTATTATTGGTTTACGAAAATAAAGTCCGGGTAAGGAATTCTGTTAATCGGGGAGAAGGTGTAAGGCATTCCCCAAGTCCCGTGGTTCTAGCACGGTCGGTTTATTGATTACATTTGGCTTATATTATTTTTGGATAACCTGTGTTTTATTGGTTCTCATGTTTTACCTATGTCCGCTTTTATTGCTTGATTATATTTATGAAAATTATCTTGAAATAAGTCTCGCGTACGTGTACTCATTTTTGTTCGGCGTCAAGAATCATGTCACGCGTACGTGTACACAATCAATAACACATTTATTATTATTCGAAGTTGATTGGTCAAGTCACATGAACGCGCACTTGTATTATGTTTCTAAACTAATTTGAAATTATTGTAAGACCAAGAGTTTATGGATAGGAAATTATTTGGAAGTCAGAAAACATATTAGTTATTTAAAGTATTGACAAGTCATCCACACTTAGAAATATTTACAACTTACTAATCTATCTTTGAAATTAGGAGACATTTATCCATTATGGAAGAATAATGTAATTATTAGTCTAGTGACAAAATTATTCAGTCTGAAAGATTTATACTCAATCCAACCCATGTCTAATTCTTTCTTTCCTATTAAATGTGGTAACTCATTTCTGGTTTACTTACTTGAACTCTAACGCATGGCCCATTAATATGACAAGATCTTCATTCTTAATTCTAAATAGCAAATCTCATTAAGATGAAATCCTATTCAAATAATCTGTTTACAAATCGCTTGAAACATGTAAAATAAAAAACTACTACATGATAATGTGTATAAATAAAACAACACAAAAAATTATCACATGAACCTCTATAAGAACATCACACAAAACAATGAAATAATTATCAAATGGAGGATAAACAATGAACCTTTAAGCAAAAAATTTCTTCAGAACTTGATTAATGCAAAAATAATTCTGAGCCGAGAAAGTACACCAAACCAAGGTCAAATCGGCCGATGAGCAGAAAATCTAGCGACGAACCTTTTAAAATTCGAGCCCAGACCGAAACTCGACTGTACCTCGTGAGGCTGCTGGGTTTTGGCGTGAGAGAGGTGACTATCAATGAAGCTTCACAAGGTGTTTTTAGGCTTGAATTTGAGGCATTTTTGGGTCTTAAATAGGATGATGAATTGCTTGAATTTTCGAAAGAAAGAGGAAGAAAGAATAAAACGAGTAGAAATTCCTTTAGCGCAGAAGAAGAATTTTGTTTTCTCTCAATTCTCTCCTCTATTCAGATTTCAGATTTACTTTTACTTTTTTATTCCATACTTTTAATTTTTCTATTATTTTATTCCCATCCGAAAACTAAAAAAAGTATTTAGTTTTTTCCGATTTTTTTAAAATTTATTTTATTTTAAAATAAAGATAAAATATAAAAATAATACTAGTAATAATAATTTGACCTTTTAAATTATTTTTAATTCTTACCCTATATAAAAAAAATGTAACAAAGCTAAAAAACAATATATACTAATTTTTTAAAAATATTTACATAGTAGAATGTGATAAAAATTCAAATATAATAAAAAATTAGGTGTTCACACTGTATATTTTAGTTGACACATAATTTTTTACTTCTTCCTTTTTTTCCCTTCAGCTTGGCACGAATTGATTTTTTACTTTTGCCGTGTTGCGATAAGTTTTATATTGCAAATAACTTTGTTGGAAAGATTCTTTATTTATTTGCAAACTCGTTGACTACAAATCACTTTGCTATAAAATATTAAGCAAAACTTTCCTTACCTCAGACGTGAAAATTCTCTAAAAAAGTAAAAATACTTGGACGAATAATGTTTAGGATGAACTCATATGGTACCAACTATATAAATTCTTGTGGCTTTGAAGTAATTCGATTATTCATGGGCATAAAAGTTGATATTTCTGAGATTATTTCTAATAGAATATTCTTTCTTTTCTTCTGACGTTAAAATCATTACCAAAGAAGCACAATTTCGCAAGCTAGTTCATATAGAATCAAATAGCAAAGCATATATATGTAAAGACAATTGATATAGTTAGAACCTAAAAAGGAGGAAAAAGAGGCCTTTGGGCTCTGACCTTGAACGAGATAGCTGAATATACATATAAATTAGATTTTTCTCTCGAATCACCTAAAAATCATCATTAGAAAGCAATTTAGTGGATGAGAATCATGCTCTTTAATTCTTAATGTGTCCGGTTAATACGTAATTAAAATCTTGACCAAATTCATAAACTCATGCTCTCATTCACTCTCATGTCGTTTATAATCTCATCTCTTTTGCAGCTCTGTTTCAATCTTTTAAGTCAAGATTTTCTGCCTTCTTACAATTACTATTTTCCTAGGAATTTCTTTCTTTTCCAATTAAAAAAAAAATCATCTTTTGTCTAATTCTGGCCCTACTTTGACGACTCCTCTTACATAAGAAGTTTTTAAAAACTAATACTCCGTATGGGACACGTAAATCCTTGTGGAGAATGGGTATTAATTGGTAGATGGTATGGGAATTCGACATCCCTAAGCTATATAATATTTTTTCCCAACCTATATTTGAGTTCAATTACGTCTCTTCTTAAAGTAGAAGCTATATATGATTTTTACTTATTCTACTTTTACTTTTCATCTGAATATATACTATTTCTAGTTATGCCCTTCTTATGAGTACTTGTCAAAGAACATTAAGGATATTTCTGTCAACCAGTTGTATTAATATTTTTATAATAATATAGATATAGATAGGTAGATAATAATATAGATAAATTTATGTACCTTAAACTTTTTTTTTTAACTTGAAAAATAATTGTACTCGTATGATGAATTTAAAAAATAATTGAATTGGATTAATTATTTGTTCTTAACATAAAAAATAATTTACTTTATGTTGGGCGGAATACATATACGACTATTTTAACTTGCCCAATATTTTCATCTTGCTACCTGGACCGAGGCCTGTACCTATTAAATACATTAAATAGCACAATTATGTATCAATTTAACTTTGCATGCTTACTTGGCACAAGACATGAGAAACAACCAAATCGGACGTGTGACTTCTTCCATAGCCGCTGACATGGATTCCATAACGGTAAAAATTAAGATCCTCTCTCTTTATTAACTTATCCCAACAGAATCCCAAAGTTAATAAACCCTAAATCCTCTCATCTTCTCCCTTTTTTCTCCCATGATAAATTTGCGACTAAACTGAAATAGAAGAATTCCAGCTTCAATTTTTCCTCTTCTCGCTGTAATTTAAGATTCAAGTTTCTTCTCCTCACATCAAATCAAGCTTCAATTTCTTCATTTTCTTCTTCGTACTATATAATCTCTGCCGAATATGGTGTACTTATGTCGATGTGGGCATGTTGCAAAGTTTCAAACTTCCTGAACTGATAAAAATCCAGGTCGCAGATTCTACTGTTGCCATTTGGAAAAAGTAAATATTTTTGTTATTTTAAAAAAAGATCAGAATCTTCAATCTCAAGTCGTCTTTCTTCCTTGTAGGCATCTGGTGCATGCAAATTCTTTATGTGGCATGATGATCAAATGCCTGAGCAACCAATGAGGGTTATTTGTGGTCTCTTAAAGAAAGCTAACAAATTTGAAAGACAAAATGCTCGGTTGAAGTGGGTTGTGGCTCTATTGTTGCTTTACATAGGCTGGACTTGGCTTAATGCTACCTAGTTTCCAGCAATTTGTTATGTATTAATGGATGGTTTAGGGTAGGTTTTGTTGAGTATTTTATAATTTGTAATGTGCAGTTTGTTCTAGCATTGGTTTGGCCTATTGATCATTAATCTGCAGTTTTCACCTTATGTTTGTGCAGATTATGTAATGTAACAAATCGTTCATTCTCTTAATATGAATTCCAATATTCGTTGTTCATTACTCTAAGCTGTCTTTATACATAATTTTCAATGGGTTATGAAAACAATTCAATCAAATGTCAACAACTATATGCTCACTACAACTAGTAGTTCCAAAATATTATAGATAAATGGCTCATATATGAGCTTCAAAATAAACATCAACGAGTAGTCATAGGCAATTACATTGTCAAAATAAAAGTTTTAAGGTACCTTTTAGATCTAACAGTTTATTACATATTCAAAACAACGACAATCCTAACATCAACTACTTATCAGCAGCTCCTCTTTCATGTGCTGATATTCTTGAGGATTTTGTGCTGGTTGGAGTTGTTGATAGTTGACTTTTTCTACTGGATGCACTCATATGCTTGCAATTGTGGAGTTGTGATTGCTTTTCTACCTCTCCATTTCAGGCCATATGGTTGGAAACCAATATCAATATTAGTCCCAACTGCACTCGTCACAACATTTTAACCCATGATAAGTCTTTCAGAAGTTGTACCAGGCTGGAATGTCACAGTATCATGACACATTATTCACATACATTTGTGTTGCCATAATATTAGTAAAAAAAGGTATGCTTGTTAACTTACATTTAGGATTGTTCTGGATGTTGTAGGATCTACAAACACACTATAGCCAGTTATTCTTGGTCTCTTCCCTCCAGCATTTAATGTTTCTGAACTTGTAGCCCCCAGTGGAATACATGGTCCCCTTCATACATCTTCAGAATCATTTCCTATCTTTTGTCCAGTTCCTCTTCCTCTCCCCATTCCCCTACCTCTACATGCAGGTGCAGTGTCAACTCCTAGATTAGTTCTTCCCCTTTCCCAGCCTCTGCCTGGTACAGTGCCAATACTTTCATTGCCTCTTCCCCTCTGCCTCTGCCTACAGGTGCATTCTCATAACATCTTCTTACTCTTGAGGTGCAAGAACAGATAGATATAGGGACAACATTTGAAGATTGATGGCTGGATTGTGCTTGTTGGCTAGACTGTAGTTGTTGGTTGGACTGTGACTGCTGGTTGGTTTGTGCTTGTTGGCCTGACTGTCCTAATCCAGCCTGTAAGGAATTATTTTGATAAGTATAACCTATTAATGACATGCAAACAATTTAAGGATTGGATTAACTTATAGTTGCAGTACAGTGAGCTTTGTTGTGTCCCTATTGATGGCACCTTGAACATGTTATTTTTACTCTTTTCCTTGACCACTTGCCATATTTCTTTTTAGGCTCATCTTTAGCTTTTTTTTTCTATACCTCTTGGGTCTTCCTGGCATTACTTTAGGCTCTGGAGGCTCAATGGTGGGATTATTAGTAGCATGCCATATTTCTAAGTTTGATATTGGTTAAATAGCATATTGATAGGCCCTAAGAAAGTAGTGCTTTCTATACCATTTATTGTAAGGCCCCGTTAAATTGTTTTTAATGATTTAAGATTTTAAAGTGCGCCAATGGTATTTGGGAATAACTTGTTTGAGTATTAAACGAGACCCATGGGATATAACTACATTATTTTGAAATGTAAAATATATGTTTAAGGTATGTTGGAACATACTAAGGAGTTTTGTGAATGACAAGAATTCGTGTGGAACAAGTTGGATACATTAAGTGGAAAGGATAAATCAATTCGCACATGATCCTACTTCAAATGCATGAAGCTACCGAACTACAATGACTTAGGAGGTGATCTTCCTATAAAATTAAATATCTTTGAGTCTAGTTTCTAATGCTTCAAACTGTTTGTCATTTGGACACTCTAACAAGAAGTTATGACCAAATTCCAAAAGGCTGGAAGAATATGACTGTGCTATAACCCTCGCGAAGTCAGGTCTGTAGCACGCTAGACTGTGCTATATCCCTATCGAAGCCTGGTCTGTAGCTCTCTACAAAGCTCGCGAAGCCTGGTCTGTAGCATGATACAGAACACGTGAAGCCTGGTCTGTAGCTCAATACAGAACTCGCGAAGCCTGGTCTGTAGCTCGCTACAGACCGTGCCTAGCCTCGTCCGTAGCCCGGTCCGGATTTTTGAGGGTCCATTTCTCTAATTTCATAACCCGACCCTAGTTCTTATAAAACGATCTTAGGGTTATTTTGGATGGATAATTTGATATTTTTAGAGAGGGGAAAGTGCCCTAGAGTGAGAGAAGGAATTACTAGGCTCTTGTCCATCAAATCTTGCTCAATCATTGAAATCCAACAAGAAATCTCTCAAGTTATTAATCTACGAGGTAAGGTTCCATACCCTAGTTTTCAATTTCGGATTTGGGTAGAAGATGGTTTTGATTAGGAGTATGATTCTTGGGGTGTAAGGGTATTATTTTTACATGCATGTACCAATAAGTTTTATGGGAAGGTTGTTGAGCTCAAATAAGTAAAGATTGGGTTGTGAGATGAAGGAAATCTTGTAGAAAAATTTTGTAGTCAAATTTGCACACCTAGTGTTTGATAAAATACTCAAATGAGCTGAAACCATGAATATCTTCCTAATTATGGTTCAATTTTGTTATGTCTCAAAATAGATGAAGATTGCTAGAATTTTTGGAATATTGTAGTAATTTAAGAAAAGCTTAGAGCGAGGTATGTTGGCTAAACTTTCTTCTTAGAATTGAATTCAATGATGTTCCCATAAGTTTCAAGTATGGATGTCTCAAGTTCCTTATTCTATGTTCCGGGTTGTTCCCAATAAATTCGAATCTCCCGAATAAGCAAAGTGTCGAGAATTATGTATTCAAAACATGTTTTGGATGTTCCTATCACATTATGTTATCTTTTGGGAATGTGTTCAAGAATGATATGTGTATTAAAATGCTATGTCTTTGAGTGGTGTTTCAAATGAAGGTAATGATGTCAAATTATGTGAGGAAACTCAATATGCTTAAGACTCTTAATTGCTCATATGTGTACATAAAGTCTTGATTGGAAATGTCTTATTGTTGATAACCTATAAAGATGGTTGGAAGAGAAATAAGTGAATTGGAGATATAAAGTGTGGCCAACGTGCCAAGAGTGAAAGTTATACTTGTGGCCAATGGTGCCAATGAAATGAGATGATGTGAGAAAGATTATGAAATGAGCTTTGATTCACCTATTTTAAAATTGACTTTAAAAATAGAACTGCCTAAAAGTGTATGAACTCAAGTGATGCCCATATGTAGCTGTTTTAGCTAATGTTATGTTTAGTGAGTATTTTCAATGTGTTTTGCATTCTTACATATTTGTGAGTGAAAATTGTGTATTGTCCTTTATGGAAAAAATTATTTCAAGAATAAATGATGTGTTACTTGTTTATGATTTTAACTTGTGCTTCGATTGCCAGTCATTTCACTCCATTTCTTGAAAAGGAATCCATTGTGTTTAAAGTCTTCATTACTAATGAACCTAAAGTTGTGATTTTCGGATATTGTATATGTTGATATTTATGATGATGATGATCCATAAAAGGAAAGATGTGAAAGTGTGGAATATAAAATACGGCCATTGTGCCATAAAATAAGAATCATATGGATGGCCAAGAGAGCCAATGAAATAATAATGTTGTAAGTGGTTGAAAATACGGATTAAGTGATATATGGTGTGATAGGTTATGAGATGTACGTATTTGTACTTTTGTTTCCAATGTGTTATAAGCCCCTACGTTCTTGCGAGTAAAGACTATGATATTCCTAAATGTTCTAAATGCTCTTAATGTTGTACGATCACTCATGGTAAGTACAAGTAAGTGATAGTATGAACATGAAATGTGGTCGTTGCCTAAATGAGAATTATGAAGTGTTGTATGTCCCAATGGTTTCAACCATAGTTGTATGCTTCTGAAATAATGTATGTAAATGACTTCGATTGTTAAGTCCCTAAGAGTCATGAACCTATCTAATGACCTAAAGAGGTAAAGGAGTGAATAATGAGATGAAAGTCGTTGCCTAAATGAGAATTATGAAGTGTTGTATGTCCCAATGGTTTCAACCATAATTGTATGCTTCTGAAATAATATATGTAAATGACTTCGATTGTTAAGTCCCTAAGAGTCATGAACCTATCTAATGACCTAAAGAGGTAAAGGAGTGAATAATGAGATGAGAGGAAGATGTCCTTTGTTAGATGATGATGAACCTTAAGAAAACGAAATTGGGCCCATGTGTCATTGAAATCAACTTATTGATTTATCATGCATGTGCTAACGTAATGAGTTGTGTTTCTCCATGATGAGCATGAACATGAAGTATTCCAATGATATGAGAAATTACGACCTTAAATATAATGACAAACTATGTAGCTTTGAGTTTATACATGGTATTGTGATTGAGAATACACCTCCACCATCATATATTGGGATGAGGCGGCATGACCTCTTTGTGTAGGGATTGTGGTATTGTGGAATACACCTCCACCCGCACATATTGGGGTGAGGAAGCATGATCGATTTGTGTAGTATTGTGGAATACACCTCTACCCGCATATATTGGGTGAGGCGGTAGGGCTGCTTTGTGTAGGGATTGTAGTATTGTGATACACCTCCACCCGAATATATTGGGGTGAGGCGGCATGACTGCTTTGTGTAGGAATTATGGTATTGTGGAATACACATCCACCCACATATATTGGGGTGAGGCCGGCATGACCGCTTTGTGTAGGGATTGTGGTATTGTGGAATACACCTCCACCCGCACATATTGGGGTGAGTAAGCATGATCGATTTGTGTAGTATTGTGGAATACACCTCTACCCGCATATATTGGGTGAGGCGGTAGGGCTGCTTTGTGTAGGGATTGTAGTATTGTGATACACCTCCACCCGAATATATTGGGGTGAGGCGGCATGACTGCTTTGTGTAGGAATTATGGTATTGTGGAATACACATCCACCCACATATATTGGGGTGAGGCCGGCATGACCGCTTTGTGTAGGGATTGTGGTATTGTGGAATACACCTCCACCCGCATATATTGGGGTGAGGAGGTAGGGCCGCTTTGTATAGGGATTTTGGTATTGTGATACACCTTTCGCATATATTGGGGCGAGGCGGTGGGGCCGCTTTTTGTAGGGATTTTGGTATTGTGATACACCTTTCGCATATATTGGGGCGAGGCGGTGGGGCCGCTTTTTGTAGGGATTTTGGTATTATGATACACATCCACCCTCATATATTGGGGTGAGGCGGTGGGGCCGCTTTGTGTAGGGATTGTGGTATTGTGATACACCTCCACCGCATATGTTGGGGTGAGGCGGCAGGGCCGCTTTGTGTGAAAGTGGTTATAGATTTCCTGGACTGAATATCCATAAATGTTAATGGAAGCTCTAAATAAATTTGCTTAATGTTAGTGGCTATCTAAGCCCATTTATTGTTTCTATGATTCATCATATTCATGTCGTATTTCCAATCCCTTGAATAGGTGTATTTGTATTGTGTAAGTGAACACTGTGAACGGTGTATGAGACACATAGGTGCATAATGTGATATGTGAACACTAAGGACAGTCTATGAAATGTATATGTGTAATATAAGGGAGGGAGGTGCCACTTTCATTAGCCTTGTTTGTACATGTTGTTACAGTTACATTATTTTATGTATTCCACATACAGTTTATATGGCTCAGTTGATCCTAAAAGAAATTTAGAATAATGCAAGTATAATAAGACTTGAAATGTGATCCTATGGGATGTTTCGTAGCTTCTTGATGTACTTTATTTGCCTCTTATTTGAGTTATTATATTGTCATATGTTGTTTTAACTTCCTTACATACGAGTACTATTCCACATGTACTCACGTCCCTTTTGTCGGGGGCGCTGCATCTTTTAATGGATGCATGTATACTTCTACAAAATGATATGGATCTTTGATAGGGATCTTCTTCAGTACTGAGCTTATGGTAAGCCCGCTACAGTTTTAATGGGTGTTTGGGTCTAGTTAATTTTATGTATATAGGTATCCATTGTCATAGAAGCTCCATGTACATTGTGGGTCATGTAATCAAAGATTTGAGTTTTGTCATGTATTTATGTTTACAGTATTTACAACTATTTATAAAGCTGTGTAACCATCACGAGAAAGAAAATATGGGCCATTGAGCAAAATATATTTAATATAAAAGTCAAGACCCAATTATGTTATGGTAAATCATACATGAGTAATGATGAGAGGTTAATGTAAATTAGGCTTGCTCGACTGGGTTTACTCGGTTGAGTGCTGGTCGCGCTCTCTGAGTTCGGGGCGTGACAAACTTGGTATCAGAGCCAGGTTTAGGAGTCCTAAGGTGTCATGGAGTTGTGTCAGTAGTGTCCCTCTTATCGGTGTATTACCGACCACAGTTATAATAGGGAGGCTACAACGACATTTAAGAAATGTTTCTCTTCTTCTATCACCGATCGTGCGTTAAGGTTCTGAGTTAGTCTTAGAGTTTCCTTGTTAACATCAAGGAATGTTTGCATATCGTGCTACGAAATGAAAAAAGGCCTAAGAATTAAAGGAATGATGTGCATAACAGGCATAATGTGTGAGGTGCCCAATTGTCCTCGTAATGGAGGAAGGAAAAGTCAAGGACACGGCCAAGATAAACAAGGTCATAGAGTTGGTCTAGAGAGTCATGGTTGTTGTTTTCTTGTATATGGTGCAATGTGGTGTTATCTATATGTTGTTTAGGATTGATTTATGAGATTCTCTGGCAGGTGGATAGGCCCCAATTACAGGGGAGACTCTAGCGAAATTTCTGAAAATTTAGGGAGTTAGCCAAATTTTGGAGCCTTTGGTGTGTAGATAAGTATTTAAGTCACATTAGGTGTCTATGACAGACTCTAACCCTCATTCGAGTACGAATGATCCTAAGCGGAGGAGAATGTAAGGCCCCGTTAAAAATGTCTTAATGATTTAAGATTTTAAAGTGCGCCAACTGTATTTGAGAATAATATGTTCGAGTATTAAAGGAGACCCATGGGATAGAACCACATTATTTTGAAAAGTAAAATATATGTTTAAGGTGTGTTGGAACATACTAAGGAGTTTTGTGAATGGCAAGAATTTATGTGGAACAAGTTGGATACATTAAGTGGAAAGGATGTATCAATTCGCATATGATCCTACTTCAAATGCATGAAGCTACCGAACTACAACGACTTAGAAGGTGGTCTACCTACCAAATTAAATCCATTTGAGTCTAGTTTCTAACGCTTCAAACCGTTTGTCATTTGGACACTCCTACAAGAAGTTATGACCACATTTACAAACGCTGGAAGAATATGACCATGCTATAACCCTCGGGAAGCCAGGTCTGTAGCGCGCTAGACCGTGCTATATCCCTCGTGAAGCCTAGTCTGTAGCTTGCTACAGACCGTGCCAGCCTGGTCTGTAGCCCGGTCCGTATTTTTGAGGTTTCGTTTCTCTAATTTCATAACCCGGCCCTAGTTCCTATAAAACGATCTTAGGCTCATTTTGGTTGGATAATCTGATATTTTTAGAGAGGGAAAAGTGCCCTAGAGTAAGAGGAGGAATTACTAGGCCCTTGTTCATCAAATCTTGCTCAAGCATTGAAATCTAACAAGAAATCCTTCAAGTTATTCATCTAAGAGGTAAGGTTCCATACCCTAGTTTTTAATTTCGGATTTGGGTAGAAGATGGTTGATTAGGAGTATGATTCTTGGGAGTAAGAGTATTATTTTTACATGCATGTACCAATAAAGTTTGTGGGAAGGTTGTTGAGCTCAAATAAGTAAATATTGGGTTGTGAAATGAAGGAAATCTTGTAGAAGAACCTTGTAGTCAAATTTGCACACCTAGTGTTTGATATAATGCTCAAATGAGATGAAACCACGAATATCTTCCTAATTATGGTTCAATTTTGTTATGTCTCAAAATAGATTAGGATTGCTAGAAATTTTGGAATTTTGTAGTAATTTAAGGAAAGCTCAAAGCGAGGTATGTTGGCTAAACTTCCTTCTTAGAATTGAATTCAATAATGTTCCCGTAAGTTTCAAGTATCGATGTCTCAAGTTCCTTATTCTATGTTCTGAGTTGTTCCCAATAAATTCTAATGTTCCGAATAAGCAAAGTGTCGAGAATTATGTATTCAAAACGTATTACGAATGTTCCTATCACATTATGTTATCTTTTGGGAATGTGTTCAAGAATGATATGTGTATTAAAATGCTATGTCTCTGAGTGGTGCTTCAAATGAAGGTAATGATGTCAAATTGTGGGAGAAAACTAAATATGCTTAAGATTCTTAATTGCTCATATGTGTACCTAAAGTCTTGATTTGAAATGTCTTATTGTTGATAACCTATAAAGATGGTTGAAAGTAAAATAAGTGAATTGGGAATATAAAGTATGCCCAACGTGGCAAGAGTGAAAGTTATACTTGTGGCCAATGGTGCCAATGAAATGAGATGATGTGAGAAAGATTATGAAATGAGCTTTGATTCAACTATTCTAAAATTGACTTTGAAAATAGAATTGCCTAAAAGTGTATGAACTCAAGTGATGCCCATATATGGCTGTTTTAACTAATGCTATGTTTAGTGAGTATTTTCAATGTGTTTTTCATTCTTACATATTCGTGAGTGAAAATTGTGAATTGTCCTTTATGGGAAAAAGTATTTCAAGAATAAATGATGTGTTACTTGTTTATGATTTTAACTTGTGCTTCGATTGCCAATCATTTTACTCCATTTCTTGGAAAGGAATCCATTGTGTTTAAAGTCTTCATTACTAATTAACCTAAAGTTGTGATTTCCGGATATTGTATATGTTGATATTTATGATGATGATCCATGGAAGGAAAGATATGAAAGTGTGAAATATGAAATACGGTCATTGTGCCATGAAAGAAGAATCATATGGATGGCCAAGAGAGCCAATGAAATAATAATGTTGTAAGTGATTGAAGGTACGGATTAAGTGATATATGGTGTGAAAGGTTATGAGATGTACGTATTTGTACTTTTGTTTCCAATGTGTTATAAGCCCCTACGTTCTTGCGAGTAAAGACTAGGATGTTCTTAAATGTTCTAAATTCTCTAAAATATTGTATGATCACCCATGGAAAGTACAAGTAACTGATAGTATGAACATTAAATGTGGTCGTTGCCTAAATGAGAATTATGAAGTATTGTATGTCCCAATGGTTTCAACTATAGTTGTATGCTTCTGAAATAATGTATGTAAATGACTTCGATTGTTAAGTCCCCAAGAGTCATGAACCTAGCTAATGACCTAAAGAGGCCAAGGGAATGAATAATGAGATGGAAGGGAGATGTCCTTTGTTAGATGATGATGAACCTTAAGAAAACGAAATTGGGCCCATGTGCCATTGAAATCGACTTATTTATTTACCATGCATGTGCTAATGTAATGAGTTGTGTTTCTCCATGATGAGCGTGAACATGAAGTATTCCAATGATATGAGAAGTTACGACCTTAAATGTAATGACAAACTATGTCGCTTTGAGTTTATACATGGTATTGTGATTGGGAATACACCTCCACCCACATATATTGGGGTGAGGCGGCATGACCGCTTTGTGTAGAGATTACTTTATTATGGAATACACCTCCACCCGCATATATTTGGGTGAGGCAACATGACCGCTTTGTGTAGGGACTATGGTATTGGGAAATACACCTCCACCCGCATATATCGGGGTGAGACGGTAGGGACGCTTTGTGTAGGGATTGTGGTATTATGATACACCTCCACCCGCATATATTGGGGTAAGGTGGCATGACCGCTTTGTGTAGGGATTGTGGTATCATGGAATACACATCCACCCGTATATATTGGAATGAGGTAGTATGACCGCTTTGTGTAGGGATTGTGGTATTCTAGAATACACCTCCACCCGCATATATTAGGGTGAGGTGGTAGGGCCGCTTTATATAGGGATTGTGGTATTGTGATACACCTCCACTCGCATATATTGGGGTGAGACAGTAGGGCCGCTTTTTGTAAGGATTGTGGTATTGTGATACACCTTCACCCGCATATATTAGGGTGAGGCGGTGGGGCCGCTTTGTGTAGGGATTGTGGTATTGTGATACACCTCCACCGCATATGTTGGGGTGAGGCGGCGGGGCCACTTTATGTGAAGGTGGTTATAGAGGATCCCAGACTGAATATCTATAAATGTTAATGGAAGCTCTAAATAAATTTGCTTGACGTTAATGGCTATATTAGCCCAGTTATTGTTGCTATGATTCATCATATTCATATCGTGTTTCCAAGCCCTTGAATAGTTGTATTTGTATTGTGTAAGTGAACACTGTGAACGGTCTATGATGCGCATAGGCGTATAATATGATATGTGAACACTAAGGACGGTCTATGAAATGTATATGTGTAATATAAGGGAGGAAGATGCCACTTTCATTGGCCTTGTTTGTACATGTTGTTACAGTTATATTATATTATGTATTCCATTTATAGTTTATATGGTCCAGTTGATCCTAAATGAAGTTTAGAATGATTCAAGTATAATAAGATTTGAAATGTGATCCTATGGGATGTTTCGTAGCTTCTTGATGTACTTTATTTGACTCTTATTTGTGTTATCGTATTTTCATATGTTGTTTTGACTGCCTTACATACGAGTACTATTCCACATGTACTCATGTCCCTTTTGTTGGGGGCGCTACATCTTTAATTGATACAAGTATACTTCTACAGGATGATGTAGATCTTTGATAGGGATCTTCTTCACTAATCAGCTTATGGTGAGCCCGCTACAGTTTTAGTCGGTGTTTGGGTCTAGTTCATTTTATGTATATAAGTATCCATTGTCATAGAAGTTCCATGTATACTGTGGGTCATGTAATTAAAGATTTGAGTTTTGTCATGTATTTATGTTTACAGTATTTACAGCTATTTATAAAGCTGTGTAACCATCATGAGAAATAGAATATGGGTCATTGAGCAAAATGTATTCAATATGAAAGTCAAGATCCATTTATGTTATGGTAAATCATGCATTATTAATGATGAGAGGTTAATGTAAATTAGGCTCGCTCGACTGGGTTTACTCGGTTGAACGCCGGTCGCGCTCTCTGAGTTCGGGGCGTGACATTTTTCCACTTGAATGTCAGGTTCTTCATTTATGTGGTAATAAGCACATACTCCACGTGCACATGGAATCCCCCTTAATTTCCAAGACCTACATGCACATGTCTTCCTCAATATGTCAACAATAAACATAAGTTGACCCTTTTCAATCTCAAACCCATTCTCACCATTCCATATCACCTTACATCTCCTTGAATACTCCTTACGATCTTCTAATAGTAGCCTGGCCATTGGTGAAATATATGAAATTCAAGTTTCAGCAAATTTTCTCATCTCTACATGCCTAGTCATAATCTTGTGTCTAATCTTCTTTAACATGCTAATGACTGACTTGTGTCTAGATCCCAATATCCAAGAATTGAAAGTTTCAGACAAGTTATTCTCTACTACATCACATTTAGCATGCTCAGTGAAATATGCCATACACCAATACTCTTTATCATAGCACAACAAATCTTCACAAATGTCCTTCTCTAACATGCTTAAAACTACTAACTCTTTTTTAAATTTTATCTCAAATGATGACTTTGCATGTCTCCAGAATTGTTTTCTCCTCTCCTCTCCTTTCCACTTCTTAGACCAGTTGGACCAAATATGCCTGGCACATATCCCGTGTTCAGCACATGGCATCGACTCATTAATGGTTGGTACAAGCCCCTGCAAAACAGAATGAAGTTGAATCAAAACATACATAAGCAATTAAAATCAACAAGTAGTAAATACAGGTAATAAGATACCGGTATCTTGCATGTCTGAAATGACAGTTAATTCCTCTCCATTGCCCAGTTCCAGATCTGCAATTATATGCTCTATGAACCAACTCCAAGAATGTTTGGTCTCTTGGTCTACAATTGCCCATGCTATTGGATACATTTGTTGATTGACATTCTTCCCTATTGCTATTAGCAGTTCACCTTTACAAGCACCTTTTAAGAAGCAACTATCAAAGCCTATAATCCTCCTACACCCTTCCATCCAACCCTTCTTTAAAGCATCAAAATAGACATAAAAATATACAAATAGATTCTTCCCAGGTGTTGTTTCTGTGTCAGTTCTAATCCAACATGAGCTCGCGGGATTTGTTTGCTTTATCATGTCAGCATATTCACAAAGTCTTGAAAACTCTAACTTCCAATCACTCATAAACTGCCTTATTACTCTCATTTTAGTCATGTAACATACTGATCTACCAACATGTAAGCCCAATTTGTCTCTAACCAAATCTTGAATTTCCAGAATTGTAATTCCAGGTTGAGACGTGATTTTGTCCTTAAACTTGTTAGCAATAAACTTGAAAGTGCACATTTTATTTTTATTCTATGTTGGACATTTATGGACAGGGTAGTAAGTCTTTACCATAAAGTCTCCTGCATTTTTGTCTTCACTAGCATACAATAACCATTTGCATCTCTTGCACTTGCACTTCACTCTAACTCCCTTACTATCATTAGATCTCAATTTAAACTGAACTTTGTACTCAACTACATATTTTGCTATAGCCTCTCTAAATTTCTTAGCATTTTCAAACATCATACCAAGCTCAAATATAGCTAATACACAATTTGGATCATACCTAACCTTGTTACTTTTCTTTCTCCTAGGTAAATCAACCCCAGGTTCACCAGTAGGATCTAACTCATCTTCACAATCATCACTACCAACATCTGAACTATCAATATAGTCCTCATCACCAGCTAGTTTACCAACATACCTGGCAGCCTTGTTCCTTCCAATGTCCTCAAACCCTCTATCTATACCAGTTTCCCCTAAAATAATTTTCTCAGGCACTGCATCTTTCTTTCTTTTCTGCACATCATTAGTGTTGGCAACCTTGGCAGCCTTCTTAGTTCTCTTTTCATCCCTGATAGCCCTCAATTCATCATCACCATCACTGTCATCTTCTTCAGGAAGTCCATCTAAATCAGAGTCACTACTTTCAAGCTCAGAATCAGTCCAATCCAGATCTGATAAATTATCAACACCAACTAACTGTTGCTCTTGTACCCCTTCCTTTTTTCCCTTTCATCTATTACCACATCTACTATGTCTTCTATACTAGTAGCCACATATCCAAGTTTAGGTCCAAACACATTTATTGACCTACCGGTCGAGTATTCAGGCCTAGCAAGTAAACCCACAATTTTAGGCTCAGCAATTACAGCTTCATCTATAATATGTTTAATGTATAAATCCAAAGTGTCTCCTAATTTTAAGTCATTCAGAATCTCTAAGAGTTGACAGTCTGTTTTCAAGGCCTTGAACTCTGAACTTTTAAGGTCAAAGTGATTAAAAACCACTCACGGAGGCATACCCTAAGTCTTTAGCATAAGAATAAAGTTCAATAACTGAAAATAGGTCGTTATCAATAGAAAATACCACAGATTCGCTCTCCCCAATATAATTTGGTACACTGTCAGCAGTAAATGTCCCCCCATGGGGGAATTTAGTGGTTATAAATTCCGATATCAGATACAGTAATGAAATAGCTAACAAAAAGACACACAAAGTCACATGCAACGAAGACTTTCAATTTAACCCTAAATTTGCGATCAAATATCAAGAATACCCTAAGACGACAAAGAGAGTGAAAAGAGAACTTATGTATCTTGTCTCTTCTGCACGAGCATGGATAATTTACCATCCGAGAACCCACATTTGAATTTCTCCATCAACAGCCCTAATCAACTTCTGACAGCCCTAATTTCACTCCGAATCGGAAATAGAGTAGATGAAAAGGATAAATAGTATGAAATCAAAGGATAACCCTAAACCAAACATTGTAATCGGATGAAAATTTAAGAACAAAATCAAAGAAGAAAGGGTAATCGATCGTGAGTTGAAGAGAGAAGAAACAAGTTTAGGATTTTTTCAACTAGACGAGATGAACGAAGTGAATTTTGGGAACGGGTAATTTACATTAGGCCTTTAACTTAGGAGTAATTCTGACGTGGTAAAAAAAATAGTTGGCATTTGTTGGTTGGTTCATTTTGACACGTAGGCCGCGTATTACTTCACGCGCAGGTATTTTTAAAAGGACTAAGTGGGCAAAGTTAAATTGACACATAATTGTGCTATTTAATGTATTTAATAGGTACATGCCGTGGTCCAGATAGCGAGATGAAAATATTGGGCAAGTTAAAGTAGTCGTATATGTATTCTGCCTTTATGTTGATTTAGATTCTTAATATTGGTTCATCTCTTGTTTTGAATATTTAATCATAATTATAACTCTATCCACCATAAATTTTATTTTCAAAGAGTAAAAAGTTTGATTTGACATTCCACTTTTAGATGTTTATGTTTGCAAAATCATTAGTGGTATTAACTGTTACCAACCATTTTTTTTTTCTTTCTTACTCTGTTGTATTCTTAAATAATTTCTTAATTATTCTTTAATAATTAGGTATATTTTTAATATTACACAAAAAAATGATAATAAAAAAATATTATTTTAGTAGAAAAGCAGTTCAACTTCAATAATATAAAATATATTATTGTGGGGATTTTTCTTTTCAATTTCAATGCTTTATGCAGTCCATCTAATATTACTTTTATTTTTTCTTGGTATTGGACATTATGGAGTGGTAATGTATTGCTAATACGGGGGATGTTTTTATGAAATTAATTTTATTAAACATTCCTACATATTTTTACTAAGAATTTAATAGACAAAATTTTATTAATTTTAAAATCTTAAAAAATAAAAATATTAACATAGAAGTTATTGTAGTCCAAAAAAGGTTATTATAGTTATGTCTTTTTCCTATGAGTTCTTTTGTTTAATATTTTAAGGTTATTTTGATATATCAATATTGTTTTTGTCTTTTATAATAATATAGACTTTCCTTTTCTAAATGGATATCGACAATATTTTAATACATTCTCAAGTTAAATTAGTAATAGGATAATATAATACATTTTCAAATTAAATTAGTAATAGAATTTCTAATAAATATATCCTAAAAGTAATAGGATTACATGGCTAAAAATATGTCTCTACCCTGAAAGTAATTATACTAATAGGACACCTAACATGTTCCGTATTAGGTTTACATGCTAACATGTAGTATTATATTTCTATGCCTGAAAATAATTATACTAATAGGATTTCTAAAGGTAATCTTGTAGGATTCCTAACGTGTAGTATTATATCCTAAAAGTAATAGGATTACAAGGCTAATGTCTAGAATTCTGATTATGTCCTTTTATTGTGAGTTATTATGGTTAATATTAAAAGGTTATTTTGTAAACCAATACTGTATTCATGCTTTTATAATAATATAGATATAGATATAGATATAAATATGTGTATAGTTATGTGTAATCAATGTATATGGCTAGAAAAAGTAAACAATAAATATGGTCGGCTATTTGTGTAAAGATCCCTATAAAAAAATACTTTTGAAATTTGTGTCTTAAACTAATGTTGTTAATAATATATTAAAAATATTATTTGAATCTTGTGATTTAAACATATCATGTTAATAAAATGAAGATATTAAAATTAAAAGCTTATATAACATATAAAAAAGATGATTTTTCTTAAATAGACGTTAAAGCGTAACTAGAGGCGGAACTATATTGCAAAGTGAGGGGTTAGTGACACCCAAAAAGTTCACAAATATTATTAGTCGCACCTTATATATAAAGGAGATTTTAATTGAATGTAAAAATGCACCCGCAATCTTCAAATTCTGGTTCACTTCTAAGTGTAACACACATTGGAAAGAAGGAAGTATACATAATGTATCTTTGACGTCGTTTGTTGCTAGAAATTAACTCGCACATGAAAACATTAAATGCAATATTACCTAAGATATATTTTCACATTTCTTTTAAGGCTAGTACTATTATATTTTTTGAGTCGACTTGATTTTATGAAAGCATTAAGATACGAACAAAAAAGAATCTTCTCTTCGTCTTCCCGATGTACTCGATTTGTTCCGTGGATCCAAATGATGTAAATTCTAACTTGTTCATCACGATCTTGGACCACGCCAAATTTAATCTCTTTTTGATTCATTCCTTAATTTTTTGTTCTCTAAGATTTGCAAGTTCAAAATTTTGCTTTTTCTGACCTTTTGACATTTTGAATGACAAAGTTAGGGTGTGGGATTCCGAAATCTAACATCAACTTTCCATTAGAATCAGATTCTAATAACTTTTATAGTACAATGTTAAAAGATGTCCACTAAAACAAAATAAACTCAAACTCAGAGAGCCCGTGACGTTTGACCAAAAATGCATATATTTAATCATTATTGCCTCATATTATAGCACTTTAATCATCTTTTGAGTGTTAATTATATTAATTTATGCTTAATATTATATTTTAACTGTATAAAAATAAAGTGGTGTGAAGATGAAGAGATTTGGAGCAAAACTGTTTTTACTGCTCAAAAGTACTTCTCCTCTTCTCCATCTTAGCCAAACAAATAAAATTTCTAAAACAATACCTTTTCTGACAAAAAGAATATTTTTCACCTCGCCAAACTTGAACTAAATGCATAACAATTTCGCAAAAACGCCGGTAGTTCTATTTTTTTCTTAAAGCTTTACATTTTAGGAATATGGAGAAATGGCAACTTCATAATAATACCGAAATCCAGGACCTATTTAATCATGCTAACCGTTTTGCCTATATTGATTGCTTAGAGATGTGAAATTAAGGTTCGATTTTAATGCTACTTCACCTTAAGATTTTGAATTGGATATTCAAATTCTTTTACAGATTATGAGGAAATGGGTTCCAATTTCGTTGAACGACACATCATCAAAGTTTATTGAAGGGTATCGATAGTTGTTGGGCATAATTTACATTGCAATGAAGAAACATTGTTCTTGTTTCCATATTCACATGTTTAAGTACAATCTAATCTGAAGCTGGCGTCATTCGTTCTTGGACTTATATAGCTAGATACACTGGTCTTTTATGTAAGCTCTGAACTGGTCTTGCATTTGCCTCAAATCCCTGTTTTTTCCAAAAAAAATTTAAAAAAACAAGAAGATTAAAGGAAAACATAACTAAATGAGATTTACTCATAATTGCTTTGCATTTTAAAGTACACTATTAAGACGTAACACGTTAAAATACATCAATAGTATAAAAGAATTTGCATTATTAGTTTATTTAAGTTAACAATAATAACAACAATCCAGTATAATCTCAGTAGTAGGGTTTGGGGAGGGTAGTGTATATACAGATCTTACCCCTATCCTGGGGTAGAGAGGCTGTTTCCGATAGAAACCAGGCGTAGAGGATGTTCACCACTAGAGCAACCCACTCTTGTCATATATTATTCATAAACACATCTTATTTCTCAACTTATGCTGTCGAATAATATTTGTTGAAGTTAGGACGTTTAAATGAGAAGTAATACTTACATCATGAACAGCACTTCTATATGCCATCAATTGTTCCATAGAAACAGTCCTCGCCTACATTAGCCAATAAACAGTCAATAATTACAAAAGACCTGCTCTTTTTATTGGATGAAATAACAAAAAATTAAAGGTAAACAAACAAAAACATGTACAAAAGGAAAAGAAGAGGAAGAAAAAGGACGTTAAAATATAAAAATGCATGGATATATATACCTTGTGGAGTACATTCCAAGTGATACCCTCAGTGCAAGGAGGAACTGTGAGTGAACCAATATATCGATAGAAAGGTTCATCGCCGACCCCAAGTTGTTGAGGATGTATCAGTCCCAACTTCAGACCCTTATCATCAACTGTCTCAATGTGATGCATTAACTGGTAATTAAAAGAGACTAATTTTAGAATAATTTCATGTTACGTACTAAAGTATTGTTCTCTTCACCTTTTCCTTCATGCAACTTGTGGTAATAGTGAAATGAATTTAAACAACATATATCCACATAGTATAATTAGGATAGGATATGAAATAGATCGAAGAATACAAATTAAATGGTTTGGATCATTACCTCCTCAAAGAAAGGGTTAGGGCTTCCAATTTTGAAAGGTATTGCAACTACAGCTATTTTCCCATCACCACTCTGATGAACCATGTGGGCCTCCATTGCAAAGCTGCAAACATCAAATTAAGGTCGAAAAAGTTATTTAATTTACTTTGGACAAAAAAATTAATCATCAATATAATGCCTTCTTATTTTAAATCGAATTTGATTTGACTAAAATGTTAGACCAAATGGAATTGATAACTTAGTATAATAAGACAGAAAGGGAACACCAGATATAACTATACACAAACCATTTGTTATTAAGTTTGTGCTCAGAAGGAGTATGCCAGTGACATTGCTGTAATTTATACTCAGTACCATCAATATTGATATACCCTGCATCTCCTTCCCACTGCAACTGCGAAAATTAATGACTCACCATTAGTTGGATTCATTGAAACTGTATAATTACAGGCAAATCCACTATTACTATTATAACCTGGTAAGAATTGTAACCAATTTGCCAATGCCAAAATATACTACTGATAACGTAAAATAAATTTATACTGTCAGTGTATATACCTTGATATCATGCCCTCTGTTAATAATAATAGCAGGTGCGATTTTATATTTTGGTTTCAAATGTTGGAGAGCAGTGGTAACCGTCACAGTTTTGTTACGGATATTAACCGGAGACTGAAATTTGCCAGTAGTACATAGTTTCCATTCTGGTTTAAGGTTACCCCAATTCTCT
The DNA here is from genome assembly GCA_000715115.1 of Nicotiana otophora. Lineage (NCBI taxonomy): Eukaryota > Viridiplantae > Streptophyta > Magnoliopsida > Solanales > Solanaceae > Nicotiana > Nicotiana otophora. The sequence goes on from AWOL01S0053318.1 coordinate 75,195, forward strand.
GGTCCTTCGTTAGTTCCCAACAGGTAAGTGAATTTTGACTCATCATCTGTTATTCACGTGTGTTTGACACACAAAAGAAAAAATAATAGTAATCATTTATATATACAAGATTAATCGGAGAAGAAGAAGAAATAAATATCATTGCAGAATTAAAAAAAAAAACATTTTGTTTTGTTTCTCTTGTTTAACATAATCCAGCCACCTTGGTTTGGACTTTGGTATGTCCTTTTTATTGAAAAATAAAAACTATGTCAACTAGTAAATGAACATCAACGAGAAGGAAAATGTTCGAGCATTTCATCCGATCATCTCCACCACAACAAAGTTCAATATCAGAAAATATGATTAAAGCATATAAATTAAAGTACTACTATGTCATTATTTGTCATGCACTATGTGAAAAACTTATAGGCTATATTTAGATTCAAACTCATAGCAAACCTTAATTAGTCCTACACTTCTATTGCATTTATATTAGTTTTGATGAACAGAGTTACCCGATATGATATATAGTATAACAACGTTGTTGAGCATGATAAAACAAAACCAAATACATAAAAAGGTGAAAGTAGATATGATAAAGGGATTAAAAGAAGATAAATTATACCAACTTCATTATCGTCATGAGCAGTGCAAAAGGTCTGTGATGAAAGAAACAGAAATGCAAACACAACTGGGACGAAACTTGGCTTAGCCATGATTTAATTTGTGGTTGCACTAGGATTCTCAGCCACTATGCGGCGGCGTTTCACGGTAGCAATGGTGTTGCTGGAGGCCTTTTTTTTAAAATTAGGGTATAAAATAAAATTAGGGTTAATATACAAAAGGTGCCAGCTTTTCCGGCAAGCCAGCAGCTAAAAAATGGAAGGAAAAAAAAATGAACTTTATATAGAAGATTAGTGCGTTATTAATTAAAGACCTCTAGATTTGTGGGGATATGATGAATTAAAACAGCGAATTAAACGGGGGTGCAGTTATGGAGAATTGAATTACAATAGTAGAAAATAAAAAGACCTCTACATTTTGACAAGACTAACGCTTCACCACTGGATAATATTTATTCAGTTACACAATTAAAACCTTTCCTAGTATTAGTAAGCATAAGCATCCAGAAAAATATCTTCTTATCAAGAGAAATCTTACCTCCCTGTTGCAAGATCCTCTGATTATTTTTATGCTCAATCAGACAATTTTTCAGGAATGTGATCGGAATCAGACTATAATATATCGTAACCAAAAATAGTACAGTAACAAAGATATTTTCAGAAGCAACTAAGTAATAATTTAAACATATTTAAATATAACTGTTAGTATTATTATTATTGAGAGTCAGGGGTCAAAGTGTAATTGAAGAAAGTTTGGGGTAGTTAGTTGTGTATGTAAATGAGGGTGTTAGTTAGGCACGTGAGAGGGCTATTATATAACACAGTGACTCTGGAAATCAGACTCACCCGAACATAACCGCCCTTCTCTCTAGTCTGTACCCAACTCATCCTTTCTCTCTCTAGATTCTTCCAATTTGATCAATGAGAATTCCACTTGCATGTGTTATGAGTTGTTTCCATTACTCGATTTAGCTCAAGTTAATATGGTATCAGAGCAGCGATTCTGAAAGTATGGCTTCGACGCAACTTCCGGCGACCATTGAAGTGAGCTTTGATGAAATCGACTGTTTTTTACTCAACCGTGATGGCACGAAATGAGGTATCTTCACTCGAATACAAACATCCGTTATTTCTTCAAGCGGCAGATGCACCAGGACTAGTTTTAGTTCCAATCAAACTCACAGGGCCTGAGAATTACGCCTTGTGGAGTAGGGCAATGAAGCTAGATCTTTTGGGCAAAAGTAAGCTTGGATTCGTTGACGGAACTTATGTGAAAAACATGTTCAGAGGTGAACTCGCAGAACAATGGGAGAAGTGCAACGCGATTGTACTTTCATGGATTGGTAGTAGTGCCGCAGCTGAGTTGATGCCTAGCATCATGTTTGCGTCTAGTGCGAAAAAAGTGTGGAGTGATTTCAAGGAAAGGTTTGATAGATGCAGTTTGACTAGAATATATATCTATGGACAAAAATTGCCAATTTGAAACAAGGTACAGATTCTGTAACTACTTACTACTCAAAGATGAATGACCTATGGAGTGAGCTAGATGTGTTAGTTTTGTCTACATGTGATTGTGAAGAAGCTAGGTCATTCATAGAATATCTAGCTAATCAGAGGTTACTACAATTTTTAATGGGATTAAATGAAAGCTATAGTAATGTGAGGAGTAATGTACTGCTGAGAAGATCTGTAGTTACTGTAAATGTAACACTCCTCAAATCTATAAAAGTTTCAAGACACGCTAAATATAGATTATAACTTTTATAATCTTAAATTATACTTCTATTATGAATTTAAACCCCTGTGATTGATTTTTTAGTTAATTCTCTATTTATAAATAATTGGATATACAATTAGGAGAATATTAATTATTTTAATATTATTAATTATTAAAAGCATGTATAACTAAATACTACTTAAGCCAAAAAGAAAAAAAGAAAAAAGAAAAAAAGAGAAGCACGTGCCAAGCTAAGCCCATAAAGGGCTGTTGGACCAAACAAAATAGCCTTACAAGAGGCGTAAATAGCCTTACAAGAACCAAACAGAATTAATATTCTGTTTGCTCAAGAAACAGAGGCAGCGAAATTCACGAAGGCAACGAAAATTCTAGGGTTCTTTACAAATAACTAATTCTTGAACTCATGTATATAAAATTCCCTATTGTCAATTATCCTAAGGTAGTGGTAGGTAAGAATTGAATAGTTAATTCCCTTCTTTCTCTGTATCAACAGTAAAGTTTCGTGTTTAGGTGCGAAACTTTGAAATTAATTAAAATGCACTGGTTGTTGTAGAATTGATTGTTTGACTTGTGTCAATTGGACTGGGGCCTACGTATTGGCTCGAAAAATTTTGAGGTGAGTTGATATAACCCTTTACTAAAGTGGTTTAACTCACAAAAGCACGCATACAAAGTGTTTGATGAATTGCTTAAAAGAGATTATATTTACTTAATTGGGGCGAGTGAGCGCCTACTAACTTAGAATTGTTCTAGCAAAAGTTTAGATGATTTAATATGATTTATGTGCATAAATTTTCAGATTTTTGTGTTATTCTTATATGTCATTTTCATGTTGAAAATTTATGAAGAAGCAAGAATCTTTAGAAATACTTTTGAATGTTTATTTCATTCTTATGTCATGCTTTACATTTAAGCATACCAGCATGAGTATGTATAGGATGTTCCAGAAAAGATTTAGACTTGAAAAGTCACAAGAAGAAGTTTTAGAAAGAAAATATTTTTGAGAGTATCCTTTATTTTGAGAAAGGGTCATTGTCTAGGTCGAGGGTCCTGACCAAGGCGTTGACTTCCTGAAACTACTTGTGCCAAAGTAGGGAGCACACGAGCCGAGGGTCTCGTTGCTGAGAATTTACTTATCCAGGCTAAGGTATGATACATGAGCGCTGAGAACCATGAAGCGAGTGGCACCTCGTGGATTAAGCCTATTCGATCATGTTGGGATCGAACCCCTGCCGATCACATGGTGACTAAGACAGAAATAGTTCAGGATAGTTGGAACTCCCAAAGTATAAAGTGAAGTATTTTTTTTATAAGAAAGAAAAAGAAAAGAATTTCTTTTTGAATATTCATAAACTGCTATTATGCAATTATTTTAGAATTATTCTTATAAGCTTTATGTTTTACATGCATTTAGAATCTTTGCTCATAATGTATATGTTATTAAAGTTTCGTCCCCTGTTATTGAGACTCACTGAGTAAAATGGATGGTACTGACGTTCTCTTTTGGGAACCTACGTTGGCCTGCGGTACAACGTAGGAACTGGTTTTGCAGGCGAGCAGTCTACGAGTTAGGACTTCCCTCACTTCCAGTCCTAGTGGTGAGCTCTGCTTTTGTTCATGGAGTACTCCTTTGAGTCGTCATTATTTAGCTATTTCTTTGTTTACTTAGAGAACTGGCCAGAAAATCGCATGTCCTGAGTAGTGCGTCAGTTTATCAGTAGAGGCTTCATAGACACAGTCGGTGGATTAAGATTCAGATGTTTTTTATAATAACTTAGCATTATTTCATTGGTTACTACGAATAAAGTTTTTGGAGATGGTTTATTGTAGATATTTAAATTAATTAAAAGTATTTGGTTACAGTATTGCCTTGTGACATATAAAGTTTGTAAGTTATAATAGATTTGATAAGTGCAGATGGTTCACTCGATCGTGTTTAGTGATCGGGTGCCGGTCTCGACTTTTTCAGAAAATGGGTCGTGACAAACTTGGTATTAGAGCGTTAGGTTTATGGAGTCCGAGGGGTCTATGAAGCCGTATTAGTAGAGTCTTGTTTATGGGTATGAAGTGCGTCATACTTATAAACAGGAGGCTACAAGCATTTAGGAAAAGTCTCATTTTTTTCATACTTTAGATCTTGCAGTAGAGACTACCTCTAAGAAATTATTTAATGTATTCGTTTCTCCAAAACTCACAGAAATGGCTCGTACTCTCAACTCTTACACCAACACTCAGGATGCTGCTCAAGAAACCATTTCTACTATTATGACTCAAGGTAGAACTAAGAAGGCTTTAACTCATAAAAGGAAGGGTAAATCCACAAAGAGGGTTCAAGTACCCCGGGTTGAACATGAAGAAGGGGTGGAGCATGATGATCCAGTACCTCAGGATCCAGTGCCGCCCCCAATAGTAGCTCCGGCTCAGACAACTATATCTCCAGAGGTAGGTCATATGTTTAATGTTGTCAACAGTGCTATGGAGATGTTTAAAGCTTTCATGGCCAACCAGAACGAGAGAAGAGATGAGATTCCACCTCAATCAAATAGACAGAACAATTCTGAGTCCTCAAGAGTTAATGAATTTTTAAAGTTGAGTCCTCCATTGTTCCATAGTTCTATAGCTGATGAAGATCCAATGTTGTGGCTGGAGGGTGTCAAGAAAGCCCTCCAAGCGATAAAGGCATTTGATGATAAAGTTGTGGAGTTGGGTGCCTACCAACTTAGAGATATGGCTGGCGCTTGGTTTGAGATGTGGAAAAAGGACAGAGATGAAGATGATGATTTGCCTACTTGGGAAGAATTTGAAGAGGCCTTCATGGCTAACTTTATCCCGAAAGAGGATAGGGAAGTTAAGGCTACAGAGTTCGAACAACTCAAGCAAGGGAATAAAAGTGTGAAAGAGTACTACATGGAATTCATAAGGTTGGAAAAGCATGCTCCTCACATGGTTAAGACAGAAAAAGTAAAGATTCGCAGGTTTGCTGGCGGTTTGGCTTACCACATTAAGGATACGACATCAGCTGCAGCGGTAGGAATGACAACTTTCTCCTCTGTTGTGGGATTCTCCAAGCACTTAGTAAAAGACAAACAACAAAGGAGAGAAGAAAAAGAACATAACAAGAAAGTCCGGACAGCGGTCAGGTTTAATGGTACATCCAGCGGAGGCGGAAGGGGTTCCTCCAATAAGGAGTCATTAGCACCAGCTTAGTCCAGTCATCAGTCGGGTGGTGGGTCTTCCTTCAGACGTACTCAGAGTTATGAAAACCAGTCTTGATAGAATCAGAATTTTAGGACATCATCCTTACATAGCCAAAGTCATGCTGAGAAACATTCACAATAACAAGGTCTTTGTGGAACATGTAAGCGGCAACATTCAGGTCACTGCAAGCTCGGGTTTCATGGTTGCTATCATTGTGGAGACATTGGTCATATAAAGGCCAACTGCCCAAAGTTGCGATGTAATTTTAGTGGGGGTATCAACTCGTCCTTCTAGTTCCTCAACTACTGCAGTTGCACCACCTAAGGCTCGTGGTTTTCATAATCAGACCGGGCATGAGGCTGGCAGAGGTGCAGAACGAGTTACTCAGGGAGGGGGACAACCCCGTTTGTTTGCTACACTTGATCATCAGAGTGCAGAGGCATCTGCAGAAGTTATTACAGGTATACTTCTAGTCTTCTCATATAATGCTTATGCCATAATTGATCCAGGTTCAACGTTTTTTGTACGTGACTCCATACTTTGCAATTAACGTCGGGCTAGAACCTGAATATCTTAGTGAGCCATTCCTAATATCTACTCCAGTTTGCGAGTCAGTGAAAGTCACAAAAGTCTATGGAGGTTGTATAGTTTCAGTCCAAGGTCGCAGCGCCGAGGCCGATCTCATAGAGTTATAAATGGTGGATTTCAATGTGATCATGGGTATGGACTGGTTATCTTCCTACTATTCATATTATATTGTCGTGCCAAGTTAATCAGGTTTCAATTTCCAAATGAAGAAGTCTTAGAGTGGAAGGGCATTTCAGCATCGCTTGTAGGTAAGTTTATTTCTTACCTTAAGGCACAACGAATAATCATTAAGGGGTGTCTCGCCTATTTGGCTTACATCATTAATCCAGAATCAGACCCACCAGCTCTTCAGTCTGTGCCAGTTGTTAGAGAATTTCCAGAAGTTTTCCCAGATGACCTTCCCGGACTTCCTCCCGAAAGAATCATAGACTTTGGCATTGATCTCATGCCAGGCACTCAGCCCATATCTATACCTCCTTATAGGATGGCTCCAGCAGAACTTAATGAGTTGAGAGAACAATTGAAAGACCTCCTTGACAAGGGCTTCATCAGGCCGAGTGTTTCACTATGGGGTGCCATAGTCCTGTTTGTCAAGAAGAAAGATGGGTCTCTCAGAATGTGTGTCGACTATCGACGGTTGAATAAAGTTACCATTAAGAACAAGTACCAACTGCCAAGAATTGATGGTTTATATGATCAACTTCAGGGTGCAAAGTAATTTTCAAAAATAGACCTGATATCGGGGTACCATCAGTTGAGAATCGGATAAGAGGATATATCTATAACAGCCTTTAGAACTAGCTATAGGCACTATGAATTTCTAGTAATGTCCTTCGGGTTGACAAATGCTCCTGCTGCATTCATGGACCTAATGAACAGAGTTTTCAAGCCATTCCTTGATACATTTATTATCGTGTTTATAGACGATATTTTGGTATACTCTAAGAGCAAGGATGAGCATGCAGACCACCTCAGGATAGCCTTGCAGACCTTGAAGGAGAATGAGCTTTACACCAAGTTTTCAAAATGTGAGTTTTAGTTGCAGTCAGTGGCATTCTTAGGCCACGTAGTATCTAGTGAAGGCATAAAAGTATACCTTCAGAAGACAGAAGCAGTCAAGAACTGACCAAGGCCTACAACGCCAACCGAAATTAGAAGTTTCTTGGGGTTAGCTAGCTACTATAGAAGGTTTGTAGAGGGATTTTCCTCACTTGCAGCTCCATTAACTAAGTTGACTCAGAAAGCAGTTAAGTTCCAGTGGTCGGACGCTTTGGAGCAGAGTTTTCAAGAGTTAAAGAAGAGGTTGACCGCTGCACCAGTGTTAACCTTGCCGACAGGTTCGGGTGAGTTCACAGTGTATTGTGATGCGTCCAGAGTGCGTCTTGGTTGTGTTCTTATGCAAGATGGAAAAGTTATTGCGTATGCTTCCAGGCAGTTAAAGAATCATGAGAAGAACTACCCCACACACGACTTGGATCTTGCAGCAGTGGTATTTGCATTAAATATATGGCAACACTACCTTTATGGCGAGCATTCTGAAGTGTTTACAGATCACAAAAGCCTCCAGTACATTTTCAAGCAGAAAGAATTAAATTTTAGACAGAGAAGGTGGCTCGAGCTATTGAAGGATTATGGTATCAATATCCTTTATCACCCCGGCAAAGCTAATGTGGTAGCAGATACACTTAGTATGAAGTCAATGGGTATCCTAGCCCATCTTGCAGTACAAAGGAAAACTTTGGGTAGAGAAATTCAAAAACTGGCAAATGATGGAATTAGATTGGATGAGACCGAAGAAAGAGGTATAACTGCTTATGCCTTAGCGCAATCCTCTCTTGTTGCGCATGTTAAGGCTAAGCGAGACGAAGATCCGTACTTAGTAAAGTTAAAAGAAGGAGTCAAAAACAAAGAAATCACTGTTTTCACCCTAGGAATTGATGGAGTTTTGAAGTTGAATGATCAGTTATGTGTGCCTGATGTAGGTGGGATTATGAAGGCCATAATGGAAGAAGCTCACAGTTCGAGGTACTCTATCCACCCAGGTGCTACCAAAATGTATCTGGACTTGAAAGAGTTGTATTGGTGGAAAGGCATGAAGAAATAAGTAGCAGATCATGTGGCTAAATGTTTGAATTGCCAACAACTCAAAGCCGAGAATTAGAGGCCTGGTGGCCTAGCTCAAGATATAGAGATACAACAGTGGAAATGGGAGATGATTAATATGGATTTCGTAGTAGGTCTATCTCGCACATATCGTAAGCATGATTCAATTTGGGTTATTATAGACTGACAAAGTCTGTGCATTTCCTACCAGTAAAGACGATAGATTTCGTAGAGCAGTATGCACAGTTGTACATCAAAGAAATAGTCTGATTGCATGGTACTCCAGTTTCAATCATATTTGACAGAGGCCCTCAGTTCACAGTGCATTTTTGGCATGCATTTCAGAAAAGATTAGGTACCAAGGTCAATTTGAGCATCGCTTTCCATCCACAGACCGACGGCCGGGCAGAAAGGACCATTCATACTCTTGAGGATATATTGCGAGCATGTGTTATAGATTTTGGAGGTAATTGGGATGATCATTTGCCACTTATAGAATTTGCTTACAATAACAGCTATCAGGCCAGCATTGGTATGGCTCCTTATGAAGCGATGTATGGGTGAAGATGTAGGTCTCCAGTGGGTTGGTTTGAACCAGCAGGGGTGCCATTGATTGGTCTAGAGTTTGTTTGTGAGGCGTTAGAGAAAGTCCAGCTAATTAGAGAAATACTAAAAGCGACTCAAAGTTGTCAAAAGTCCTATTTTGACAAGAGGCATCGTGACTTAGAGTTCATGGTTAGTGACAAGGTGTTTTTGAAAGTTTCACCAATGAAAGGAGTTATGAGGTTCGGTAAGAAAGGGAAACTTAGTCCTAGGTTTATCGGACCTTATGAGATTATAGAAAAAAAGGGAAAATTGGATTATGAACTAGTGTTGCCCATTGAATTGTCCTCTGTTCATCTTGTTTATACTTAGAAAGTACATTTATGATGAGTCACATATAATACCTGCTGACACCATAGAAATTAAAGAAGGCTTGACTTATGAAGAGGTACCTATAGAAATTCTCGATAGGCAAGTAAGAAAGTTGAGAACAAAAGATATAGTATCGGTAAAAATTTTGTGGAGTAATCATGATTCAAAAGAGGCTACGTGGGAGGTCGAGGAAGATATGAATAAGAAGTATCCTTATTTATTTGAAGAACAAGATATGTGAACCTAGGTTTGGATTGACATTTATATTTTATTTATTAAATACAAGTTAACATGTGTTTATGTCCTTGCTAGATTATACTTAGTTATTGAAGTAATTTAGTTTCTGTTAGAGTATATTTAGTTATTAAATAATTTAGTACCATGCCAGAGTACATTTAATTCATTAAAGTTATTTACTTTTTGCTGAAGTGTTGTGCTTTAGATTTTAGTTAGTTGTTGTAGTACCTCCTTGCTAGAGTGTAAGTAATTAGTTTATGAGATGTGTATAGTGCCTATGAATGGCCTGTTATGACATATCTGGTTGTGGTTGGTGTAGTTGTGATATTTGTGACAGGGATATTTATAGGGGAAACTCTGCCTAAAGATTTAAAAATTTAGAGAGTTAGCCAAAATTTTGAGTCCATTGGGAAAGTGAGTAGTGCTAAGAAAACTTAAAACGTTCAAGGACCTAAGGAATGATTGTTAGCTTAAGAATAAGGCCCTAGCAACATTCGAGGACGAATGTTTTTAAGGAGAGAAGATTGTAACACTCCTCAAATCTATAAAAGTTTTAAGACACGTTAAATATAGATTATAATTTTTATAATCTTAAATTATACTTTTATTATGGATTTAAACCCTTGTGATTGATTTGTTAGTTACTTCTCTATTTATAAATAATTGAATATATAATTAGGGGAATATTAATAATTTTAATATTATTAATTATTAAAAGCATGTATAACTAAATACTACTTAAGTCAAAAAGAAAAAGAAAAAAAAAGAAGCACGTGCCAAGCTAAGCCCATAAAGGGTTGTTGAGAAAGTTTGTAAAATTACGAAGTGTAAATGAAGAAGTTTGATGCGTATAAGTATAGGAATAGACGGCTACAATCGTGATCATAATTACCTCGATAACTGGCAAAAGTGGTGTTGAATCGTGGGATGACGCGTGTTTGGGACATTAAATACGGAGAGACGTGTATCTAATTAACCGTCAAAAACTTTTCAGAGGGGATCAGAGATTTTTTCGCCAAAAATGATATCTCTACCAATTTTCCGGTGACATAAGGTTATGCCACCGGAAAGCAGTGGGACTATCTGTTGGATTGAGGTAATGAAGCAGGAGGTTAAAGCTCTTGAGGATAACCATACTTGGGAGGTGGTATCCTTACCACCAGGAAAGCAAACAATGGGGTCAAAATGGGTATACAAGATTAAATACAAGGCAAATGAAGAGGTTGATATATTCAAAGCAAGGTTAGTAGCCAAGAGTTACACTCAACAGGAATGGCTAGACTACCATAAAACTTTCTCACATGTGGCAAAAATGATCACGGTGAGGATATAGCAGCATCCAATGACTGGCCATTGTTCTAGATGGATGTTAATAATGCATTCCTCCAAGGTGATTTGGAGGAAGAAGTCTACATGGAGATACCTCAGAGTTTCCAACAATAGGGGGAGTATAAGGTCTAGAGGTTGTTGAAATCCCTATATAGACTCAAACAGGCTTCTAGATAGTGGAACATAAAACTAACTACTGCTCTCGTGCAAGATGGATATGTACAAAGTCCATATGATCATTCTCTTTTTACTACGAAAAGAGGAGCTGATATTGTGATCATTCTAGTGTATGTGGATGATTTATTCATCACAGGTAGTAATGCTGACCTGATACAAGAGGCAAAAGATTCCTTGCATGGTAACTTCAAGATGAAGGACTTGGGGGAACTAAGGTAGATGAGGTCAAAAGAAGGAATAGTTCTTAATCAGAGAAAATATGCTTGGAATTGGTATCTGAAGTAGGTCTTAGTGGTTGTAAATTTATTTCCACACCAATGGAACTCAATCACAAGCTAACAACTGTAGACTATGATAAGCATATGGGAATCACTGAAGATGCAGAATTGGAAGATATAGCAGCCTATCAGAAACTAATAGGGAAGTTGTTGTATTTGACAACCACAAGACCAGGCCTATGCTTTGCACTGCAAGTTCTGAGCCAATTTATGCAAAGGCCAAAACAGTCTCATTTGAATGCAGCAATAAGGATTATCAGATACATCAAAGGTTTACCAGGCCTTGGTGTACTTTTGAAGAGAGGAGAAACTCATACACTCACCGCTTACTATGACTCTCATTGGGCTGTTTGTCCCAATACTATGAGATCAATCACATGCTATGTTCTGAAGTTGGAAGATTCATTGTTGTCTTGGAAATCTAAGAAACAACAAACAGTAAGTAGAAGCTCGGCAGAAGCAGAATACAGAAGCATGGCAGAAGGAGAATACAGAAGTCATTTGGGTGACAGGATTATTGGGAGAACTGGGAGTGAAGGTGCAGAAGCCAGTACATCTACATTGTGACAGCATAATTGAGATACAAATAGTAGCAAATCCTATCTTTCACGAGAGAACAAAGCATATAGAGATCGATTGGCACTTTGTGAAAGAAAAAATCAAGGCAGGCTTGATCACTACCAACTACATTCCTTCCAAGAAACAACTAGCTGACTTGATGACCACGGGCCTAGGAACAGTACTCTCCAAGCTTGGAGTGTTTGATGTCTTTAACACTCCAACTTGAGGGGGAGTATTCAGAGTCAAGGGTCAAAGTGTAATTGAAGAAAGTTTGGGATAGTTAGTTGTGTATGTAAATGAGGGTGTTAGTTAGGCACATGAGAGGGCTATTATATAACATAGTGAATCAGGAAATCAGACTCATTCGAACATAACCGCCCTTCTCTCTAGTCTGTACCCAGCTCGTCCTTTCTCTTTCGAGATTTTTCCAATTTGATCAATGAGAATTCCACTTGCATATGTTATGAATTATTTCCATTACTCGATTTAGCTCGAGTTAACAATTATGTACGTATAATTTATATTTAAATGTACAAGAGGAAAATATTAAATCACTAACGAAAATAAATATAAAGCATAGAGAAGGTGGGAAATGTTATCACATTTTTCATTATTATTAACCAATTTTTATCATATAAAGTGTTAAAACATCAGTTCTCAAATTAAATACGGTCAAACAAAAGAAATTTTGAGTTAATTATCAAAAACATTTGTACTTATAAGAATGCGAGAATCATCATGTTAACCAAGAAGGAACAAAGCTATCAATACAAATTCTTGACTTCGCTGCAACTAATGGCGTGGTCAAGTGGCTAATAAAGTAATTATTTGAAATCAAAGATCAGAGTTTAAATTTGCATATATCGGACAAAATGGTCAATATACGCACAAGCTAGTTTTTTTTATTATCACTGTAACATAACCAAATTCAGGAACAGATCTAGAGTGATAGGTATGGGTTCCCGGGAATCCAGTAGCTTTTTCCTAGATCCTACATTTGTATTAAGAAATTTATTGAATGTATAAGAATAATTATAGGGGAACCCAATACTAAAATATATTGCTAGTTCAGTGGTAAATTGGGGAATCCAGGTGCGGCTCGCACCCATGACCTATTAATGCGAGTTCGAATCCTCATGAGCTCGGGATTGGGCACAATATGAAAGGTCTTTGAAATCCTTGATAGTCTAGAAAGGGAGTTTGGATGAACAAAATGTGCAATGCGTGGAGTGATATCATTTATCGAGCCTTTTTTTATAGAGTGTATAGCAATTCTGCCAATGCAGTACGAATTGCATGGCTGGCACAATATGAGTATTATAACCACGCTGCCTATATGAAAAAACAAACTTTGCAGAACCCGCGGCTCCCCTTTTTGAATACCCCTCACTCCCTCCGGAGTGAGTCCTTTATTTTTTGAGCAATACTTTCATATGAACTAGAAGAAGAAGAAAAAAGTACCAACGGGACTACAAAACAGTAAGGTCACTGTGAGGTTAGTATTACTTTCCCTTTAGTCTATATTTTTTAAAATAAAATAATACTCATAAATGACTAAAGTCAATTTAAAAGAAACAACCAAATTAAAATCTCCCCAAAAGTTACTTTGTCCCAAATACACACATTAAACATTGAAAAAACAAAGATTAGGGTTTCAAACGAGAGTTGCAGCCACTGTTCTTTATTATTGGCTTCTTCTTTTGTTGCCTATCAAAGACAAAGTCAGTGATCCATTGCAGGTCTTCTCCCTCTTTTATTCTTTTATTTAAATAATTATTTTTTTCTTCTATTATATTATGTGAAATAATAGCTCTTAACTTTTTGTAACCATTGCTATGATCACTTCTTGTAAAAGTAGTGTATTAATATTTAATATTCGTTGTGATTTGGGTGTTCGTGGAAAGTCGAAGCGTAAGAAATCAAGTATTACATATTCTTATCATGTGTATGTAGAGGTTTTCTATGTTGTTATTGATTTGCAACTTCCGGAACTTAACAGTCATTTCAATGAAGTGAATACTGATCTATTTCTTGGTAAGGCTAGTTTGAATCCAGAAAATCCTTTTGCAAATTATGATAAAGACAAGGATTATGAAACTTACTACACACTATCCAAATGAGTTCACTGATTCTATGCTCGAGGATCTTGGTTTTGAGCTTGACATCTTTATTGACTATGTGCGAGAGGCAGGCAATGAATTCTCTAACTTGAAAAGACTTGGTGATCTTTCAGAGATGTTGGTTAAAACAAATTCGCACATGACTTGGAGACTTGTTTATTTGCTTGCGAAGTTAAGTTTGATATTGCATGTCGCTACAGCAATGGTAGAAAGAACTTTTTCTTCGATGAAGTACGTTAAAAATGACTTGCGAAGCAGAATTGGTAATGAATTTTTGAATGATTGTTTAGTTTGTTATACGATGAAGTATTTGAAAGTGTACGTAATGATGCGATCATTGATCGTTTTCAAAACATGACTAATCGTCGAGTACAATTGTAATGATAATGTTTATATTCATATGTTATCTTTAAGTAATTTGTTGTTTTGTAAATATACGTTAAATATCGATACTCGTTCTTTAGTTCGGTTATTATGATATATTAACTTGAAATTGCGGTAGGAACTCATACACTTCAATTCCTAAATCCGTTTCTGACCAAATTAGCTAGAGCTGAACGTCATGCTCTTAAATGGCTGCTTGTTTTAAAGGTTGTCTTTTTCCTTTCTCATACTTTGTTCTGCTGGGTCTCTGAAACATATTTAGAATTCCTTGCTAAACTCTGTCTAAAATTAAAACTATCACGTGACCTCATGTTTCTGGATATTTTAATAAAATTTGACACTATAATCATGAGGTGCTGCAATTTTTTCTAGCACTCTATTTAGAAAACTTGAGTAGATTTTTATATTTATGTACACTTGTGGAGCATTATAATCGTTGTATACCAAATTATCCTGTAAGAGAAGTTTATTGTTGTTGAAACGCTGCCAGCTTGCCAATATTAAAATGAAGCATGAATGACTAATTTTGCAAAGACACCGGAAGCGGAGGCGGAGTCAGGATTTCAAGTTTATGGGTTCGGGATTCTAATCGTTAAAAGTTACTGGGTTCTAAATTAATCATTTATACATATTCAATGAATTTTGTAAGACAAACACAAGATTCGAATCAAAGTTACTGGGTTCGGCCGAACCCGGTCCCGACACTCTACCTCGGCCATTGACCGGAAGCGAGCTTCTATTTCATACATCCCGTCTCAATACGATGTGTGACATCCTCGCCAATCTCCTCATTCCCTTGAATAACAGAACCAAGATACTTGAAACTCTCTCTTAGGGATGACTTGTGAATCAAGCCTCACGTATTTGTCCACTGTCTGAGTCGCACCAATGAGCTTGCACCCCAAGTACATGGATAAATATGAAATTTTCTCTTTTCTTTTTTCACGTGTCTCTCTTTTGTGGCAAGTTAAAATGGTTGTCATAGATAAATATACGGCAAAGGGTCAAATATATCCCTCTACTTTCGAAAATGGTCTAAAAATAACTCTCGTTATACTATTGAATTATCTATACCCCTGCAATCATACTTTGGGTTCAAATATACCCCTCATTTAAACGGAGGGACACGTGTCATCGTCATGTTGGTCAATTCTAAATATCTCCTAATTAATTAAAAAGATCCATTACACATACCCGAAAAATAAGTATTTTTTTTTGTAAAAACTGGAAAAAGCTAAAAAATAATATACAAAAAACTGAGAAAAACGAAATATTTTTTTTTCAAGTTTTTACAAAAAAAACAACTGCTTTAAAAAAATTGAAAAATATTTTTAAAATAATTTTTTTGTAAAAACTGGAAAAAAATGAAAAGCAATTAAAAACTGAAAAAAACTGAAATATTTTTAACTAAAAACTATATATATATATATATATATATATATATATATATATATATATATATATATATATATATATATATATATTTGTTTTTTCA
The DNA here is from genome assembly GCA_000715115.1 of Nicotiana otophora. Classification (NCBI taxonomy): domain Eukaryota; kingdom Viridiplantae; phylum Streptophyta; class Magnoliopsida; order Solanales; family Solanaceae; genus Nicotiana; species Nicotiana otophora. Next base: position 90,923 of record AWOL01S0053318.1, read on the forward strand.
GTTTTTACAAAAATATTGCTTTAGAAAAATGCTTTTTAGTTTTTTTTCAGTTTTTACAAAAATATTATTTTAGAAAATATATTTCAGCTTTTTTTAAAGAAGTTTTTTTGTAAAAACTGGAAAAAAAATACTTTCGTTTTTTTCAGTTTTTAGTAAAAAACAATTCAGTTTTTACAAAAAATAATTGCTTTAGAAAATTGATTTTCAGTTTTTCTTTTCAGTTTTTACAAAAATATTGTTTTAGAAAATATTTTTCAGTTATTTTAAAGCAGTTTTTTTTTTGTAAAAAATGAAGAAAAAAAATATTTTCGTTTTTTCAGTTTTTAGTAAAAACAAATTTAATTTTTTCCAGTTTTTACAAAAAAAATTATTTTTCGGGTATGGGTAATGGGTCTTTTTAATTAATTAGGAGATATTTAGAATTGATCAACAGGACGATGACACGTGTCCCTCCGTTTAAATGAGGGGTATATTTGAACCCAAAGTATGACTGCAGGGGTATAAATAACTCAATAATATAACGAGGGGTATTGTTAAATCATTTTCGAAAGTAGAAGACTATATTTGGCCATTTGCCGTAAAATATATGTCAGCTGGTGCTATGCTAAAAATGTTCATATAGGAAACGATGAAATCGTTTTTGAAACAAACTTTTAATGGAAGGTAATAACTAATTTTTCAATGTTCAGGGACAAAATGTGGGCTTTTTCCGTAGTATATAAGGGGAAAAAGCAGAAATAGCAAGATTACAACATGCAGTTTGAAAAGTAACTATAGTTTCAAAAGTAATCGAAATTTATTTATTTTTTTATTTAAAGATAAAATTTGAACAAAAATATCTTTAAAAATCCGGAAAAAATCCAGCATAATATGTTGGAGTTCAAATTTTTTTACATATGAGATTCTAGCATAATGTGCTGGAGTTTCAACATAATATGCTGGAAGTTTATATGTAGGAGCTCCATAATCCATCATATTATGCTGAAACTTTCTGTGTGGTGGAGTTCCAACATAATATGCTGAAAATTTATACACATTAGCTCCATAATCCAGCATATTATGCTGTAACTTTCCGTGTTTCAACAAAATAATGACTATTTTTCTATCACTTTACAAACGCTGGTTATTTTTCAATTATCAGTTCGAAAATTTGCTAGCCCGCGCTATTTTCACTAGAATATCATCTAGTCCATCATTTCCCGTGGAATAAGAGGCATATCAGAAAACTATAACATAAAGCAGAATTGAACTTGTGGAAGCATTAATTTTCTACATTCTTTCTCAATTCTAGGGATAATTTATTCTCCTCATCTTCTACTAAAAGATAAAATAAACTTTTCAAAAATGAACCTGCAAATAGAGAAACTTTTACATTTACAAAGATAAATCCAGGCCAACAAACTATATAACAGAAACAACAGAAAAAAATTGCAACGACATCGTGTATTCTATGCTAAGTACTTAAAATGATCCATACATAATAATTTGTATTAATCAATCTATCATAACAGTAAATGTGCCACCAGCAAGTTGCTAACGAACAAACTCTCATGACACTATGCAAAATCATTATACATTCCAGGACCAATATCATCAAAACTTTGCTCATTTCCCTCCTTGCCAACATGTAACTTGAGTAAATTAATGGATTTGCTCACTGTAAAACCGTCAACATGTATTATGAATATTCAATATATTTCTAAGAATTAGCGCTACTAAGATGTCACTGAAGCAGATGCCTTCAACTTCTTGGGTGGTGGATTACCCCCAGACAGTATCACATAGGAGTAGAAGCAGAACATCGCAGCACTGCAAAGTTTAGCAATAAATTAAAGATAATATTGCATGGTTGCACCTGGTAATAAATACTGGAGAAGTAAAGCAAGAAAAGAAGACGTTGCAGTACCTGATGGCAGCAGAAAAGCCAGTAGGGAACAATTTTCCCGTCTGCACCAGGAAAAAAAAAGAGACCATTTTTATTAGACAATGCAAACCTTGCAATAAAGTCATTACAAGACTTTAACATTATAGAGAACTACCAGTAAGAAGGTCTGCATATTTTTCCACAGAAGGGCCGCAGCAAGTACTGCAGGACAACAAAAAAGGGAAAATGAAGAATTAGTGAAAGGAACATACATTCTGCAATTCAGTTTAGCAGGTAAGGAACCAGAGAATAGGGAGTTCATTAAAAGCTTCAACTCTAACTGGAACATGTGTAAGATTGTAAGAAATGATGCATAAAAGTGAATCTAAACCTACATTTCTTTTCAATTAGTAGCAGTATGAAAGGTCAAATCACAGATAAATGCAGTTTAGACTTTTCATTGAGGAGAAATATTTTACTTGCAGCCATATACGTTGAAATTTCACATTACGCCCTTGTTATTTGGGTGTCTCACAGAGAAGATTAGTAGCTCACTAAGAATCATATAGCAATAACAAGAACTTTGAATGCAGTGCCTTGAATTAATGTGTTATATTGAGCCCTTCATAAAATATGAGAAACGGCGTGCTTAATAAAGTTAGAAAATTAGCTTTGCTTGTGATTCCACAATAGAAGTAGATATTGAAAATGTTATACTAGGCTGGATGTATTGATGTCAACAGCAACCACCTCAAAATTGGTCACATCGACATGGCAATCCACGACCAATAATAATTCAAAGGCACAGCATTGTCCTTTTCCCTGAGTCGGCAAATATCATACACTACCACAATCCTGACTATACCAGTACAACACTGATCACACAGCAATAACTATTGGCTATTGAGAATTTGTTTTACATTGTTCAGGTGATATAGTGACTAGGTATTTCTGACGTCGTAAAAAGCCAGAAGCTTTACAATTAAAAAATAATGAAGCATAATGTTGGAAATCAGATATTGCCACATTAACAGGCCATAATCCATCAGCACTGAAGAATGGCACTAAAATGTGCAGTCGAAGTTGAGTAAGATTGAACTATTCATTTTCGTCAAGCCAGGTTGGAACATGCAAATGGATATTTTAACATTCGTAAAGTTAAAAGGTTCACAGTAGCACATAATCAGATAATTTTTCAGTATTAAACTATTTCATCAAGATTTAGGCAGACACTGAGTGTCATCTTCCTTCTCTCTCTCTCTCTCTCTCTCTCTCTCTCTCTCTCTCTCTCTCTCTCTCTCTCTAGCCCTCTCTCCAACCCCCCCTCACCCCCGCTCTTTGGATTGTTTGGGGAACGTACTTTCCTTCTTTCCCTCTCTTCCAGTTTCATTTTAACATGAAAAATGTCCTTATGGACCACAGTCTACTTATATCAGGAGGCAGTTGAGGTTGGAACTTGTTAAACATTCGAATTTCAGACTGAGCTGTAAATACAACTTAGCCTTGGAAACTGAACTCAATGATAATGCCTTAGTTATTGTATCATCACATGCAAAAAAGATTACACTCAAGGAAACCATTCCCTGCTCATCACCAATAACAAAGTGAAGACCGTCCAACAGCCATAAAGAGATGAGGTAGAAAAACAATAAGCAATTAACTGGCAAGAAACCAGAAAAAGTACCTGCTTGACCCAGTATGAATGGAAAGCTAGTTTTCCCTTGTCTCCAGACCTTCATGCTAATAGTGCTGAGGGCCAATAATGCGCCTCCAAAAAGAACACCACTGCTTAATGTGGCAGGATTTCTTGAGAAAATAAAACCAATAAGTCCCCCAATGAAAACAAGACCGCCTGTGATGAGAATCAATGAGTTGTTGACAATCAATTGAGTAGTGCAAGAGATTAAAACACCTTTATTACTGTAATGAAAAAGATTAAGCTAGATCCGGAGGATATTTGGCTTGAATGATTTCTCTGAGAAATAACAGAGGAGATTGCAAAAATGTCAAAACAATGTGTCTTGTGCCTAGTGCTTTTATAGACACTATGTACAATACAGTAGTTTAATGTAGTCTAGTGACAGTATAATAGAGCATCGACAGACTTATCTGTAGATGTGCCTATAGAACACACACCCAAGGTAATGCATACAAATCATATGTACCAAGTTTATCACACATTTACATAATATGGGTGTATCCAGAGAAGTGCCACCCACCCACCCCACGTGTGAGGTACATGTCCAAGAACTTGGCTGGAAGATGAATAGTGCAAGAGATTTCCGGTAGTAAATGTGATTTTGTGGGTTGTGATTTTCAGGATTTTCCCTTTTTTCATCAAAAAAAGGATTTTCCCAACCTGGTGTTGGTCTAGTTATGCACAGCACTAACAAAAACAAATCAGAAATTGGACAACCACCAAAATGAATGCAGTGAAAGTTTTCTCTGAAGTCCTTGCGACTGTACAGTGAAGCTTTTCTTCTCACAAGAGCGTGAAATAATGAGTAAATTGGGAAGATGCATAACGTTTGTCTTACATAACACACGCTCTTACAGATACTCAGTTCAGTAAAATATTCCTCCTTCCGTCTCAAATATGGCACTGTTATTAGAAGAAATGGAAGGAATATTCAACAGCACAAAATTTATGGACTCGGGGTCCGGGGCTAAATAATGAGGCAAACTTCTGGATCCGATGACACGCGAGAGATTCCACGAAGCATGGTTAGTTCCTCATAATGTTGGGGGTTTTGCAAGTTAACAGAAATGGTAAACGTATGTTCTGATGCTCATAAGTCATAACAGAATTGGCAGATAAGAAGTGAATGAGTAGGCCTAAATTTCCAATAAAGAAACGAACTCTGTGCGACAACTATTGATCCTAGTCTATAGTCGACAAGAGTTATACTATTTATTTATTGTAAATCAATCTTGATACGTTTACTTTCAACTGACTCTTGGATTTGAGAAAAGAACCAATGATTGAGTCATCACTCATTGTGAAATGTCATAAGTGGCATTCTTGACTCGAACAGATTTTGAACCAAAAGGAAATGCACTAGCTTTCATTTTAAGAATGGAGGGGAACATATTGTGCCACCTTCTTCTACTCATCCAGTAACCAGCGAGATTAAGGGGGAAGTAAGAAAAGAAAAGAACAAAAGCAACTGACATGTGATTGCCAAATTTTTAAAGAACTTTGAAGGCCTCTAAACTGGATGAATTCTCCAGTGGACAAGGGATCAACTTATTAAGATTGGTGGATGATGTAACAAAGAGAAAAAATCCCCTTGTTTGTACCACTATAAGGCATCATGAAGAAAAGTATGGAAAATGGAATGCCTTAAATAAAGAAGTATTATATGTTACTCAGCCTCCTCAGAATATGAGTTGATAACTTGATACTCACCGAAGGGAATTCCTAAACAAAAATCATGAATTTTTGCTGCCTTTTTTGGCTGGCTGCTGGAGTTTTCTTGCACTGGCTCATTCATTTCTTTCCTAGTAACATATTCTTCTGGTGCAGAATATGAGTTTGATGAAGTTCCATTAAGTGATTTTGATGAATCTGTTGCATAACTTAAAGTATTCCTGCTCTCTACACTGGATCCCTCTGTGCCATGCCCATCGTTATTCATAGCAATTACCTGAAATCCATGACACGAGACGTTTGTCTAAGTGAAGGAATACAGATTCGACACAGAGAGTTACTCACTCTACAGACCGAAATGTCAGCCATCATACTAAAAAGTCAAACTAGAGGAGCCATATATCAGAATTCAAAAAGGAAAAGAACAGTTATTATTGAAGTCAAATCCCTACTATCAGCAAAATTCTCAACTATGATTTCGCTTCAAGGAAACATGGGAAGAAAAAGAGCGAGAATGAAGGTAAAATAACAACTTAGAGAAAGTGTAGCTACTGAAATCAGAATAATAATATAACAATCGAGTACAAGAAAGCATCACAGAAAATCTGAGGATTCACTTGGCAAATTTGAAAATCTCAGCTCCCAGAAGTCCATTTTGGACTTAGAATAGATGTTATATGCTTGTTTTTTCTTATAAAGATAAAATTAGAAATAGTTTCAAGGTTCCATCTTTCATCTGTTTTATGAGCAAAATCATATTCAGAAAGGGCAAAGTATGCGTCAATCATTGGTCTAATGAATATAATCACATTAAAAGTAAGTAATTTTATTCGGGCAAACCATATCAATCATTCAATCAACCGTGCTCAATCACAAACTAGTTTGGGCTGGCTATACTAATACTCTATGACCATTCCACTTCATTCGGGCCCAATTATTATTGTCCAAACATATGATTTCTGAATATGCCCTATAAGTTATATCAAGAGACACTACTGACCAAGATAGTCACTTGAGGTGCAATCCTATCGACATAAAAAAAAAAAAAAAAAAAAAAAAAAGATGAAGAAGCTCTAAATGATCACATATTAGACCATAAGAAAGCTTACAACATATATCAATGGAGTCGTCAGTTGAGCAAAAAACTACATGAGCACTCAATAAACAGAGCCACATGAAGTATCTAAAAATTCTTTTCTTTTCCCAGCATTAGCTCCCATAATGTCAAAGGCCCTATTGCTACCTGTTATTTTTTTGCTTCGGTTATCTTATTTTTCTTGCTTTTGTTACCGGTTCATTTTCCATGGCTTGTTCTCCACTACCGTATTTGTTTTTCATGACTGCTGGGATTATACTTTCCTGGAGCCGACGGTTTATCAGAAACAGAGGTAGGAGTAAGGTCTGGATATACACTATCTCCCCAGACCTCACTTATGGGATTTTAGTGTGTATGTTGTTGTTGTATAGCTCCCATAAAGTCAAAGGCAAATTCAAGATCTTAAACTACGGAGTACCATCATGCTCTTTGATATAATGTGTGCTAACTTAACATAAATATATACTTTAAGGAAATTTCAACTCTACATATACTTCCAGTTGAAGGCTGTGGATGCAGGCCTCTCCAGACAGTAACTAAAGCAACATTAAACAAAAAACACTATTTTCGCAATAACCCAAAGGAAATTATGGGGAAAAACATGTCTTGGCAATGATAATGGATAAATAAAATTCTGGGTATTCATAAAAATCATTTCTTGAGGGGAAAAAAGTAAAAAGATTGTACCTTTAGAGGAAGAGGAGAACATGGGTGCAGTGGTCGACTGTGAAACTGTACTAATCTGCGATTAATTGAAGAGAAGCAAGAGAGCTGAGAGATTGCTAAAGACATGACTGCTTATTTTTGGATGTTGATTCTTGATTTGGTTCCAACTGCTCAATTTACACAATAAACAAAACAGTGTATTGAGTTTGGAAAAGGTCAAAGATGTTAGGTGCCAACAATTAACAACTTTGATTTGACTGAGGGCTTCAGCTTCTGTTTTTGACTATGAACCAGTAGATTCTAATAATGAACATTCGAAACTAATGTGGAAAAGTGTGAAAAATCAAATCAAACAGTTTCCTTTCTTCAGATCTGTTTGTCCCTAATTAAATTTGATCAGTAAATCCGGGTTAAGAAATAAGAGTAGGGAAAAAGATACTAGCATTCCATTTATATTAAACTAATAATAATATGTGACACATATTCTTTTAAATATTTTTTATCATTTAATCTTGATTAATTAATATTTATTTTTTAACACTTCATCACACAATCATGCTAAATTTAAGTGGTTGTCTGATTTAATGAAATTGATAACAAATAAACTTTTTAACTATAACTCGGTTTTAGATACGAAAAACGGTTAAAAATATCCCTATGTTGTTTGAAAATGTTCATTTAGACCCTTCGCTATACTATTGATTCACTACAGCCCCGACGTCATAGAATTGGTGCAAAAATATCCTTCCGCGTTAGGACCTTCCACCATGCCAATATTATCTCATATGGCCTCATATATTGTTGAGGTGGATGCCACGTGGCATGCCACCTCATTGCATCTATCCCATTTTACCCTTCTTCTTCTTCTTCTTCCACACTACCTCCCTCTTTACCCAACCACCGCCAACTCCTTTACCACGCACCTATTCTTTCACCCGAAGTCTTGACACCATCAAATCACCATTCTTTCACAAAAAATTAAACTGAATTGAAATCTTGCTTTTTATGAACTATACTTTTCCAACAAATCATTTGAAATCAAATTGAACACGGCGATGGAGATGGAGAAGCAGAACACTGAGGATCTTTACATTGATAAGAAGCAGAAAACAGAGAATCAACAGGATGAGGCAGTTAAAGCTCATTAGTCTTTGAAAAAGCCTCACCAAAATAAACTTAAGTAGGAAAAGGTCGATTATAATTGGGTTTTAGCTCGGGAAAATTTCTGCTTTGCCCTCCAATTTGCTGCCATTCTCGTGTGAACATATGCGACATAGAAGAAGATAAACTCTTTAAAATTTGGATACTTCAACAAGAAAACAAACGCCTAATCTCAATGAAGAATCTAAGGATATGGTAACTAGTGCAGAATTAGTAATACTCTTTGATTATTCCTATCTCTAAGCCTAATTAACTATATATTTATCCTTAAAATCGGATAACAACTAAATTTGTAAGTGGTTTTGAGGATACGCTGATTTTCTTGACACGAAGCAGCAAATAAAGAAAAATTAAATAAATAAGGGTGAAGTAAGTTCAAACCATACGAGGATGACGACTTAAGCCTTAGTAAAGTATTTGCCCTCGATCTGGGCTCGTAACAACAAGCACTGACGAACGAAAGCAGAAGAACTAATAACAGAAAAAGTAAGGATATATTGCCTTGGAATACGTGTTATAATGTATTTTATGAATTATCAGCCCCCCTTTATATAATAGAGGAGCCCTACTTTAGGTACAATTCTATAAAAGGTAAAAACAATCTCTTGATTTACTGATTGTCGGTTCCTTATTGATACGTGTCGAGATTCCCGCCGTAATATCCGACCGGTCACGGATATTTTGGTCTTCTATTGGCTATGCTAACAATGTTTCTTCGAGCTCGTTCGAGGCTAGGATCGATTCCGGGATCACGGCCTCGATATTTTCGAAGGCAGGCGTTCTTCCCCCGGGTTCTAACCCGGTGGGACTTGGAGTCAATCTTCATTCCTTTATTGTCATGTCTCGAGCCTGGATTACCATGTCGGAGGTTGGGATGCACCACGAGCTCGATTTTGATTGTATACATATAGTCCCCTTATTTTTTCGAGAGTAGACGACGAGAAACGACATAAGCTTCCGATTATCACTTCGATGACAAAAACGACAAAACAACCGAAGCGTCTCGTCAGTCAAGTCCTAATGGCATTAAATGCATGCCCGTCATCGGTCGGCCATTCCTAGAGGCGAACCGTCGCTGAAACACTATAAATACCTCTTCCTTTGCTCATTTTAACTTCACATTAAAACCTTCTACCCTCGTACCCTTAAGATTTCAATACGTTTTAGCACTTTCACTCCAATTATCTGAGATCCTTTGCAAGAACTTTTGTTTGTCTTTATCTCAAGCCATCAAGTACAATCCTTCAAATTACTTTCTTTCTCTATTTTTACTCCATGTTTTAAATAAATGGCAAAGTCTTCCAAAACCGTCCCCCCAGAAAGAAACCCCTTCTACTTCGTGGCCGGCTAATGAGGTCGAGGAAACTGTTCCACGTACTGTCGTCGATGAACCAGTACCGGACCCCCCTTTAAAAATGTTCATCCCTGGAGGATGCTCGGTCAATGCCGACTTCAAGGTTGAAAAACCTTCCTCTGTACAAGGCCGTTGTGAGGAGGTCTCGAGATACATATGCTCAATCACGTAAGAAGTCCTCCATATGGTCCGAAAAGACTGCAATTGGGCCGGTAAGGTCATAGTGATCTCTGACCCCGATGAAGCTATCACCACCCATGTCGAGGGATACCAAAGTGTTTACACTTATCTCTTTACATTGGGCCCGATAGACCCGGTCATCGTTGATTTCTGTAAGAGGTACGAGGTGTACCTTGGTCAGATTCATCCTTCGTTGTGGAGGATCATGATACTCCTTCGGTTTTTCGTGAGCAGAATTGATGGATGCTCGTTCACCGTCGACCATCTTCTATGCTTGTACAATCCCCGAATCTTCCGGGGGGATTGATAAAGCTCGTGCGTCGGGCCAGCAAAGCCCCGTGCTCGAGCGTTGATGAAGACCGGGATCGGGCTGGCAAAGCCGTTTTGTCCGAGTGAGAACTTCGGACCTGATTCCAGTTGAGCGCATGCCATTCCCCGAGAAGTGAAATATATCACGTAAGTACAATTTTATTTTCGAAAGTCGATTTTATACTTATTTCCTTCTTCCTTATCAGTGTTTTGTGGCGGTGCAGCCATCGCATGGGTCCTGAATGTTGTCCCTCGACTCAAGGAGTGTGAGGGTATCGTATCACAGATGCCCTACACCGAGCGCTCATGGCGCAAGCTCTCGAAGGGTCGTTGGAAGGATTGTTCCCATGGTGAGACTCCTTTCTTGAGTATGTAATATTTGGATTCCTTTTTTATCATTAAGTCCTTATTCGTTTTACTTCTTTTTGCAGGTTTGTCCAAGGATGCCGAACTGAGGCCTCCAGTCGGTAGTGAGGACTTACCTACTGAGTCCCCTGCTCCGAGACGGGCCGAAAAGAAGAAAAGAATTGAAAAGAAAAAAGGCTCCGAGTTCCCCGAGCTCGGAGAAGAAGAAAACAAAAAGAAGGCTGGTGCGCAAGCCAAAAGACAACACTAGTGCCTGAGCACCACCTTCGGATTCGCTCTACGGGCTGAGAGACGAGTCCGAAGAAGAAAAAAAAGAAGCCTTTATTCTGATAGCCCGCGTACCGTCACAGCTCGAAGGGCAAGGGCCTCCGAACCAGAGAATCTCAAGATTGACCTGCCTAAAACTAAGGAGGTCGATGAGGAGGCTAGGGCCGAGGCTTCCCGGGATGTGGGCAGTGCCCCGAAAGAAGCACTCGGTGTGATAGACATCACTGAATCACCCTCGTTTACTGAATCCATGTATAACGAGGCCCAAATGGTGAAAGAGCATCCAACGAGGGGGCCCGTGGAGCGGACGACCCCTTCTACGGCTTTTTTGATAGTGTGGACTCTACTGCCACGGAGGACGTCACCGGATTGGGTGACTTAGAGGTACCTAAGAAGAGTCCATCTTCGGGAGCAAGCGGGCCTTCCTCAATCCCGAAAATGATCAACTAGTTCCCAGATTCGAGTGTGGGTCCTGACCTGAAAAGGTCCATCATTATCTCCATTCCGGAGGATGCCCGAGTCATTTTCGCTCCCGTAGGGGTGGCCAGTTACCTTCGATGTCTGGTAACCGAGGAAGACCAATCCAAGATGAACGAGGTAGATACGCCCTGCCTGTTCAACTTCGGGCGGCAAAGGAAAAGGCCGATATGTGGGCCCAAAAGGTTGAGGAGCTCCGGTCTCAGTTAAGCTCGACCATCTCCGATCGAGAAACTCTTTCCAAGGAGCTCTAAACGGCCAAGTCGATGGTTGCGGTGGTCAAAGCTGATGCCGATGAGATGGTGGCTCAATATAAGGCTGATGCTGAGGCGGCCCAGGATCGACTGAAGTATGTCGTCGAGCACGTGAAGCAGCAATCCCGAAGAGAGGCCCTCGAGGAAATTCATGCTCGGGGTTTCGATTTATCAGCTGAGATTGAGAGTGCTAAGGGACTCGAAGCCAAGGCTAAGACGTTGGCATATCCCGAGGACGAAGAAGACTCTGATGGTTCGAGCGAATCCGAGGGTGGAGGGGACTCTGAAGACCCTAGTGATGAGGCGGGCTCCGGTGAAGATCAGGCCGTTTAAGCTAAGTGCCTTGTATATTTTCCTTTGTTTTTGTATTTTTTCACTTTTGTACTTTTTGTTAAGTCCGTTTGGCATTTGTAAAGACTTTATATATATAAGGCTTCTTTTTTTCCTTCGACAGTTTCTAAGTTTGTTTTCCTTCGCTTTATTTTTTATGTTTGCAAAGATCGAAATGCCTTAGCATTTAATAATTAGGTCTTGTTCGTAGGTTCGAACATGCCTTTCTTTCGATAATATTTCGTTTACGATTCGTGGGGGCTCGGTATGACCGGAAGCTTTCCCCAAAATACTTAGAACTTTTTAGATGATAATTTTGCCGAGGGTAGCCTTTTGAATCGGTTTAAAAATTTTGAAGGCCTTATTTTTTGTTAGGGGTCTCGGACGTCTCTAAGCCATTTTAATATGGCTGTAGCCTTTTTAGTTTGGGTGTTGCCCAGTAGGCTTGTTACTCCGAGTTATCCGGGCTTGCCCAAGATAATAGTCCCCGAATGGGGATGGCCGTAGCCTTTAAGGTTCGGGCACTGCCTAATAGGTCTTGTGCCCTCGGGCTTTGATAGCCCGGACCGCCCGCGTTTGTCTTTGGATGGCAGTCCCCGAGTGAGAGCGATCCTTTGGACCCGGATAAAGGCAGCTCTTGGGCTTGATATCTTTAGGTGATCGAATGTAGGAAATTACTTAAGAGAAAAGAAAATTTTTAAGGGATAAAATATTTATCCGCAAGGTAGAAATTCCTTTTTATTTCTGTGCGTAATATATATGGTTACACATATGTACAAACTTTGTGCCAGGGCTCAAACAGTCTATCTGGGCATGGTTCATTTGACTGTTTGGCCCTTACAGCAAATCCTATCGATCGAGCCGAGACCATTCAATCACAACGTTTCTTTCCTTGCTAAAGTCATTATCTGAGGGTGATGCCCCCAGTGTTCGAGGCCGATCATAGAGAAGCCTCGAATTTTGTTGCCGTGATTTCGATACCGGTTTGTAACCGGTATTCAATTCCAAGTTAGTATGATTTACTATTGCCTCGTTAAAAACCTTACCGAAAAATCCATTTGGGACAAAACCGATTCAAAGGAAAAAGAGTGCAACGCGTGCTTTCAGGCCTAAAAATTGTGTCGTTTTTTGACGGTCGCCTACAAGTGTTAGTTTAAAATGTAAATAAGTAAAAGGAATAAATTGGGTCGTACCTTAGCAGTAGTATCGCTTCAAGTGAGTTACGTTCCAGTTGTTCGGTAGTTGCTCACAGTTCATTGCTCCGAGTTTGTATGATCCATTTCTGGTGATCTCGATAATCTGACAAGGACGTTCCCATTTCGGCCCCAACTTCCCTTCGTTTGGGTTCCGGCTGCTTAGCGTGACCTTCCTTAATGCTAAGTCCCCGATATTGAAATGTTGAAGGTTGGCTCTTCGATTGTAATACCTCTCGATCCTCTATTTTTGGGCGGCCACCGAACAAGGGCGGCTTTGCGCCTTTCATCTATCAGATTCAGGCTCGTATTCATGGCTTCATCGTTTGATTATTTTGTTGCATATCAGAATCTGAGACTCGGTTCTCCGACTTCGACCGATATTAGAGCTTAGGCACCGCAAACTAGCAAGAATGGGGTGGCCTCGGTACTGGACTTCGAGGTCGTACAGTACGCTCATAGGACTTCGGGCACGATTTTCTTCCATTTTCCTTTGGCGTCGGTCAACCTCTTTTTGAGGTTTTGGAGTATGGTTTTGTTAGTGGACTCTACTTGTCCGTTCCCACTAGGGTGGTAGGGTATTTATAGGATCCTTCTGATCTTATGGTCTTCGAGAAAATTGCTTACTTTGTTGCCGATGAACTATTTCCCATTGTTGCACACGATCTCGGTCGGCATTCCAAACCGACATATGATGTGATCCCAAATGAAATCGATGACTTTCATCTCCCTGACCTTCTCATATGCCTAGACTTCCACCCACTTAGAAAAATAGTCAGTCACAAATAATATAAATTGAGCCTTACCGGGTGCCCATGGAAGGGGGCCAACGATGTCCATCCCTTATTTCATGAATGACCAGGGTGACAAGATCGAATGCAACAGCTCCCCGGCTCGGTGAATCATCGGAGTATGACTTTGACATTCATCACATTTTCGTACGAACTCCTTCGCATCCTTTTCCATGTCGATCCAGTAGTAGTCGGCTCTAATTATTTTTTGAACCAATGATTCGGCGCCTGAATGATTTCCGCAGGTGCTCGTGAATTTCCCTCAGAACGTACTCAGTATCTCCCGATCCTAGACATATCACGAGCGAGCCATCGAATGTTCTTCTGAACAGTGTTCTATCTTCGGACAAACTAAACCGGGCTGCCTTCGTTCGTAGGGCCCTCGATTCATTTAGATCCGAGAGGAATTTTCCGTTCCTTAGATATTCTATATATTTGTTTCTCCAGTCCCAAGTTAGGCTCGTTAAGTTTATCTTGGTGTGTCCTTCTTCCTCCACCGATCTCATGAGTTGTACGACTGCCCCCGAGCTGAACTCATCATCTTTGACTGATGACCCCATGTTAGCAAGGGCATCGGCCTTACTATTTTGATCCCGAGGTACATGTTGTATAGTCCACTCCTTGAACCAGTGTAATGTTACATGCAACTTATCCAGGTACATTTGCATTCGTTCCTCTCTGACCTCGAACGTCCCATTAACTTGGTTTACCATAATGAGGGAGTCGCACTTAGCTTCGATTACCTCTGCCCCCAAGCTTTTGGCTAGTTCGAGACCTGCAATCATAGCCTCATATTCGGCCTTGTTGTTAGTCAATTTTATAGTCCTAATAGATTGTCTAACTACATTGCCCGTTGGTGGCTTCAATACGATGCCAAGTCCGGACCCTTTTGCGTTCGAGGCGCCGTCCGTAAAGATGGTCCAGATCCCCAAAGAAATCCACGAGTTCAACAATAACTCTCTTTCGACCTCAGGTATCAGGGTCGGCGTAAAGTCGACCACAAAGTCTGCTAAAATTTGAGGCTTAATGGCAGTCTGGGGCCGATATTCAATATCGTACCCGCTGATCTCCATGGCCCATTTGGCAAACCATCCCGAGAGCTCGGGTTTATGCATTACATTCCTCAATGGGTAAGTAGTCACAACACATATGGGGTGACATTGAAAATACGGTTTCAGCTTCCTAGAGGCGCTTAGCAAAGCGAGCGCTAATTTTTCTAGGTGAGGGTATCTAGTTTCGGCCTCGCCTAAAGTTCTGCTAACATAGTAAATTGGAAATTGCATACCTTTCTCTTCCCGGACTAGGACTCCGCTTACCGCTATCTTCGATACTGCCAGGTACAAGTAGAGCTGCTCGTCTGTCTTCGACGTGTGGAGTAGCGGCGGGCTATATAGATATTGCTTGAGCTCCTCCAAGGCCTGTTGGCACTCCGAGGTCCACGAGAAGTTATTCTTCTTTTTCAACAATGAGAAAAATCAGTGGCTCTTTTCGGAAGACCTCGAGATAAACCCCCCCAAGGCGGCTATGCGTCTGGTTAATCTTTGTACGGCCTTCACGTTGTCCACAATAGTGCTATCTTCGATGGCTTTGATCTTATCGGGGTTGATATCGATTCCCCGGTTGTATACCATGAATTCGAGGAATTTACCAGATCCGACTCCAAATGCACACTTCTCCGGATTCAGCTTCATATTGTATTTCTTCAATATGCCGAAGGTTTCCTGCAAATATTTCAAATGGTCCTCTACTCGCAGGGACTTAACCAACATATCGTCAATGTAAGCCTCTATTTATTTTCTTATTTGTTCCTTGAACATCCGATTTATTAGGCATTGGTAGGTGGCACCTGTATTTTTTAGTCCGAATGGAATCACATTATAGCAGTAAGTGTCGTACTTAGTGATGAAGGAGGTTTTTTCCTGATCGCCTGGGTTCATCCGTATTTGGTTGTACCCGGAATAGGCATCGAGAAAACTGATGATCTCGTGGCCGGCCGTTGCATCGATCATGCGATCGATGTTGGGAAAAGAGAAGAAGTCCTTGGGATATGTCTTATTCAAGTATTTATAATCTACACGTATTCTTAATTTATTCCCCCTTTTAGGGACTACCACTACGTTTGATAATCAATCCGGGTATTTAACCTCTCGAATGGACCCTATTTTAAGGAGTTTAGATATCCCATCCTTGATGAAAGCATGTATAACCTCGGATTGGGGTCTCCACTTCTGCTTGACCGGGTGGAACTTCAGGTCCAGGGTCTCCTCTTCTGCTTGACCGGGTGGAGCTTCGGGTCCAGGCTTAGCTTCTGAGTGGTTATTTCCAGTGGGATCCCTATCATATCAAGGTGGGACTAAACGAAACAATCTTTATTAGCTATAAGAAATTGAATGAGTTTTTTCCTGAGCTCGAGGCTTAACCTCGTGCCCAGGTATACCTTTCGATCGGGCAAGTGTTCGGTTAGTACGACTTGCTCCAGTTCCTCGATCGTTGATTTGGTAGCGTCGGAATCGACGGGGGATATGAAAGATCTGGGAACTCCATAGTCGTCGTCCTCACCTACCCTTTGTTTCTCCAGTTCTGTCGGGGTTGGTATCGATAATTGCTATTTGGCCTTATTTTTGGCCATCGGATTCAGATCCTTCGATGTCAAAAGTGTGGATGCCGGAATCACCTCATCGATCGCGAACATTTCCTTGGCGGCTGGTTATTCTCCGTACACAGTCTGGATTCCTCCGGACGTCGGCAATTTCAGCATGTAATGCAGCATTGAGGGTATTGCTCTCATGTTGTGAATCCATGGCCTTCCGAACAAAGCGTTGTATCTCATATCTCCTTCGATTTCATAGAACTTGGCTTCCTGAATGGTTCCGGCGACGTTCACTAGTAATGTTATCTCCCCTTTAGTGGTCTCACATACCATGTTGAACCCGTTCAGGACTCGGACCGCAGGTACGATCTGATATTGTAGGCTGAGTTGTTCCACGACTCTCGATCTGATGATGTTGGCTGAGCTACCTGGATCAATTAACACACGCTTAACTCGAGATTTATTTACGAGGACCGATATTACCAGTGCATCGTTGTGGGGCTTCACAATCTCCTCAGCGTCTTCATCGTTGAAAGACAAGGTTCCTTCCGGTACGTAATCCCGAGTCCGTTTTTCCTTGTGATGAGTACTTTTATGTGCTTCAGCATTGACCCCTGGGGAATGTCGACCCCACGTTAGTGACGTGTTGAGGTTCCTCCCGCTCGGTCTATTTACTAGAATCCTTGTTCATGAAGTGGTTCTTGGGCCGATCACTCAGGAACTGTCAGAGATGTCCGTTGTTGAACAGCTGAGCCACCTCCTCTCTTAATTATCGGCAGTCTTCCCTTCTGTGGCCATGAAGCCATGATATTTGCACATTAGGTTAGGATCCCTTTAGGCTGGATCAGACTGTAGAGGTTGAGGCCATTCAATGTCTTTAATGCGTCTGATAGAAGATATGATAACGGCGACATCGACGTTGAAGTTGTACTCTGATAATCTTGGCGCTTCTTTAGGCCCGATGGGCCTGTCGAAGCTATTTTTTCTCACGAGTCCCTGGTTGTTTTTACCTCGGTCATTCCTCCTTTCATTTCTCATAGGATTTCGCCCGGAATCACTACTTCTTCGGTCTTCATTGTACGGTTGATACCGATCACTGTTTGATCTTGGTTCACAATCGATGTCTCTCTTGACTCTGTCGATGGTCTTGAGTGAAAGCCTGAACGACCCAATCATTAGCAACCGACGGCAGGTCCATCCATTCCATTTGAAATCGAGACCCGAATTCTCTTAGCATTTCATTATCCTTCTGTTTTATTTTGAAAGGTCTGACTTTCTGGTCTCGACCTTGATAGCCCCGGCGTGTGCCTTTACGAAGGAATCTGCAAGCATAGCAAACGAGTCAATAGAATTAGGAGATAAGTTGTGATACCATATCATAGCTCCTTTTGACAGGGTCTCCTTGAACATTTTCAATAGGACAGACTCGATCTCATCATCCTCCAAGTTGTTCCCTTTGATTGCACACATATAGGAGGTCACATGCTCATTTGGATCGGTCGTTCCGTTGTACTTAGGAATCTCGGGCATGCGAAATTTCTTAGGGATCGGCTTAGGAACCGCACTCGGAGGGAAAGGTTTTTGAACGAACTTCTTGGAATCCAGGCCTTTTAATATCGGCGGTGCTCCGGGGATTTGGTCGCCCTGGAGTTGTAGGTTTCCACCTTTTTGTCATTAACTTCGATTTTCTTCTCCCCTGATTCTACAGATTTCGTTAGTTCCTCCAGCATTTTTATGATCTCGGGGTTGGTCCCTGATTCATTTACATTCGACATCTCTGCGACCGGTTCGTTTCTGCGGGTGACTTCCTAGGATGGATCGGGTTCAATTCTGCTCGGTGCGCGGCTTGGTTATGTAGCTGGGCTATCGCTGCCTGTTGAGCCTGCAACATTTCGAAGATCACCCTTAAATTGATCCCGTCCCCTTCAATGTCTTGTGTATTTTGGGATGCTGATCGGGCATTACCACGGACGTTGTTCTCGGGGTCGGTAGGTCGATTTGCGTTGATGGCCATATGCGAGTTGGCGTCAATCGAGTCAGCGACCGGAATTCCGACGGGATCAACGGGTGGTGTCCCATCACTGGGCACTATGTTATTTTCGTCGTGATGATTAGACTCATCGCCAACATGTAGAGGTGTTGACTGGGAGTTTGACATTTTGAGCTTTAACGTGAAAGTAGAGACACTCCAAAGAACAAGTGTAAAGTAGTGTGCGTTATAGAAATTTGTATCAAACAACCACTATTATCCTCAGCCCCACTGTGGGCGCCAAACTGTTTACCCTAAAAATAGGATAACAATTAAATTTGTAAGTAATGTTGAGGATACGCGGATTTATTTGACACGAAATAGCAAATAAAGACAAATTAAATAAATAAGGATGAAGTAAGTTCAAACCACACGAGGATGACGATTTAAGCCTTAGTGAAGTATTTGCCCTCGATTTAGGCTCGTAACAACAAACACCGACGAACGAAAGTAGAAGAACTAATAACAGAAAAAGTAATGATATATTGCCTTGGAATGCATGTTACAATGTGTTTTATGAATTATTAGACCCCCTTTATATAGTAGAGGAGCCTTACTTTAGGTATAATTATATAAAAGGTAAAAAATCGCTTGATTTACTGATTCCCGGTTTCTTATTGATATGTGCCGAGATTTCCGCCGTAATATCCGATAGGTCATGGATATTTCGGTCTTCTGTTATCTATGCTAACAATGTTTCTTCAAGCTCGTTCGAGTCTAG
>AWOL01S0053318.1:114940-135812 GCA_000715115.1 Nicotiana otophora
GTGGTCCTTCCTCTCAACGATAAGGATGATTTACCTTTTGGAAGGAAACATTTCAATGTTTAGCATGAGATAATGATATCCAGAATGGTAAGTGTGAAATCTTTACAACCATTTCAGTTTTTCCTTCCTCAAACAGTTTTCAAATTAGTTTCCTCTCATCCTATTATTTTTTTACTGATAGGTTACTGTGCATACCTGGATGCTGAAAATGGAATGAACCCCTCTCTTGCTGAAGCAATAGGGGTTAATGTAGAAAATCTCCTTATTTCACAGCCAGATTCTGCTGAGAATCTGCTAAGTATTGTTGATACCCTGACAAAAAGTGGATCCATGGATGTAATTGTGGTTGATAGTGTAAGTGCTTCCCTTTATAATTCAAGGCTGATTTATTTGCTCCAATTTTCCCAGTATGTGTCAACAATTCCCTTTTTCATTCTTGTATTTTCTATAATGTACCCAACCTGTTACTTGATCATATTGATCCCCTAGACTCAGGCTGCTAATTGAAATTTCTAGTTTTATTTTTTAAATTTTTTTCTTTTAACAGGTGGCAGCTCTTGTTCCCCAACTTGAGCTTGATGCTACTTTAGGTGACTCTCCTAAAGGCTTACAATCAAAGATAATGACACAAGCACTACGTAAAATTCATTATTCGTTATGCAACTCTAGCACACTAATTATTTTCGTTAATCAGGTTTGTTCTGGTTACTAGAACACATTATATCTTGCAATCTGTTTTCTGTTACAGCTGGCATACTGATCTGACCTCTATTTAGGTAAGATCGAACAAAGGATTAGCTCGAGGCTCAGGGCGTATGGAGGAAGTAACTTGTGGTGGAAATGCTTTGCCTTTTTATGCTGCTGTGCGACTTAGAACGATTAGAAAACAATTGCTTAAGACCAGGGATAAGGTAAATATTGCATGTTTTTGACTCATTGGTTCGTGCCTTCAGAAATATTTTGTAGTAGGCCAATTATGATATGAATTGTTCCGAATCTGTCATTCCGGTCTCTTTTTTATGAGCATGAGAAGGAGAGAATGCTATTCCCTACTGACAGTTTAATTTTCTTTTACAAAACATAATTAATCAAATAAACAACTGAAGTCATCAGGGTAAAAAGCTTAAAATTTTTTAAGTTACGCCATCGGACCCAGACATGTGTGTGTGTTAATTGTTTAAGAGAACATATGAAACTACTTCATTTTGGATATTTGAGATGCTCATTGGCTAGGAGCTAATCAAATAGATGCGAGTATGATCTATTAGTCATTTACAGTGTGTATTACTTTCAGATTGGAAGACCTCTCAATCTGTGATCCAGATACATTGGCTTATGATTTTTCTTAAATTGTGTACACCTGCTATTACTGTACTATTCACTCCCTCTAGCAAAACTGGAGAGAGCTTCTGCTCCTTCTGCTGTTCTATAGTGTGAATCATTCTGGGCGTCATGTCTCCATCCTTAATCCTTGCATTCACCCCAGGAAAAAAATTAAAAAGAAAACTCTTTACCTGCTTGTCTTTGTTTTGTAATACCCTTTGTTTCCAATGGACTTGTCTGAGATGAGTTTAAGTGATGTTGTTTTGTCACTTACTCTATTAGTTATCTTTTAACTAGAGTAGTACCTGGCTTGAATTTTTTTCCAGATTACTGGTCTTGGGATCTGTGTAAAAGTGGTTAAAAATAAGCTAGCCCCTGCAGCAACAGAAGCTGAACTGAGGATACAGTTTGGAGGAGGCTTTTGCATAGAATCTGAGGTTTTGGAATTGGCTTGTGAACATGAAGTCATTCTGAAAGGAGGAGGGAGCTACTTCATAGATGGACAGGTTTTAAACAGTAGACAGGATGCTGAAGATTATCTAGCTGCCAATGGTGCTGTTTTAGCTAAGATAGTCGATACTTTAAGAGATCAGCTATTTGTGAACAAGATGGTAAAAATAACTGATTAGATAGTCAGTTTCTGGTTTTAATCAACACCAAAAATTTTGCTGCTTCGTCCTGTAACAGTATCCTGCTAAAGCCCGCCGAAGGAAAGCTATGTTAATGAGCAAGGCGCAACTGGGCGTTTATTTCCTCTGTGGAGCATCTGCAGCAACCATGCTACGCAATAACCTGCTTATGGACTTCCTCTGTCACTGTAGGAAAGGCATGCCTATACTTAGACAGGACTTCGGCCATTGCAAACAATGGTTCTAGGAAATGCCATGTCCTTCTAGAATAGTTGTGAATCTTCTTTCTGTCTTATGATCAAGTATATATTTTATTTTGTTTCGAGATGTGAGATCACTAGAGTTGTTGCTGGACTGTGTTATCTTTAGTTCAAAATATACAGGAGGGGCTATATTATGATATAAGCATGTGAGAGTCACATGAGTAGTTAATTGGTTAAGAAGGTAGTTAGTTTGTTAAAAGTAAGTTAAGGGTGTTTTAGTCTTTTCAGCTCTTCTTTCTTCTTCTTCTAGTATATATCGACTGTATACGGTAGTGGAGAGTAAGCTTGCTCATTCTCTCAATAACAGAGCATTGTTCTAGAATTTTCCTCCATTAACCGTCTCAAGCAATTCTCAGAGTTTTGACATGGTATCAGAGCGGCATGCTTGGATTGCACCACGTCGATTTCTGATTTCAATTTCTGAACTCATTTCTGTTCTCAATTTCTGATTTCTTAATTACTCGAAGTTTGATTGCAATTGGACAAAATCGTCGATGTCGGACGTAGATTCATCCATGGCGGAAACTATGTCGATAGATCACAATCATCCTCTATATGTTGGTCCTTCCGACACACCTAGCTCAGTTGTAGTTCCTGTTAAGCTTACATGCTCAGAGAACTATGGGTTATGGAGTAGGTCGATGCAGATCGCTCTTTTGGGGAAGAAGAAGCTAGGTTTTGTTACTGGAACATGCAAAAGGGATGCGTATGAAGGAGAGTTACTGGAACATTGGGAAACATGTAACGCCATTGTTCTATCATGGATTATGAACAATGTAGCACCTTAATTGTTAGGTGGAGTTGTGTATGCATCAGATGCGCACCTAGTTTGGGAGGATTTGCGCGAAAGGTACAACAAAGTGAATCATGTAAGAATTTTTCAATTATATCCTGAAATTACAACTTTAGCACAAGGAACTAGCTCTGTGTCCGTGTATTTTTCGAAATTGAAGGAACTTTGGCATGAGTATGATGTTTTGGTTCCATTCCCAAATTGTTGTGAAAAATCAAAGGATCATGCAGAGCAGTTGCATCAACAGAGAGTTATTGTACCGCCACACATATTTTCCGTCCAAATTTGCCGCCTAAAGAGTTGCCAAACGAGCCAAACTTGGCTGCCAAAGACCAGAAGGTCTTTACACATGGGGGCAACAATCCGCCAGGCTGTCCGGGCCCTCATAGAGGCCACACTCTGCCAGCAAAGTCACATGCAACACAACTGGGCAGGACCACAGCCTGTCTGGGCGAACATGGGAGCAACTCACTGCCAGCAAGGGCATGTGCTGCACAGCTGGGTAGGACCACAACCTGTCTGGGCGAACATGGAGGCAACTATTTGCCAACGAGAACTGGGGCACATCAGCTGGACAAGACTATTGGCACAAGAGTTGCCAAGACATTCATGGAGATCACATGATGCCAGCAGAAAGCAGTGCACCACAACTGGACGGGTCCACAACCAGCCTAGCTGCCTGTGGACATTCATTGTATCTATAGACGTGTATATGCCTTGTTAGAGGGCAGATCTCTTTACTTGTATTTTCCTTCTTTTGTACATGAATTAAACCCGAAAATTGGCCTTGGCCTCCCATCTTTGTGTGTCTTTCATTTCGTTATCCTTCCAACCTTTGAGTTTGTGTGATTGCCTTGATTCAAGCAAGACATTGTGCTTGTTTGTTAGTTAGGACTGAAGCAGAGTAGTAGTCCGGCTATTTTGCTGTCCTCACGGGTTATCAGAAAAACGACCCCGTGACAACTGGTATCAGAGTGAGGTTAATCGACCATGGCAACTGATGGAGATAATGTTTCCTTAGACAACATTCGTGGGAGAGATGAGTCACCAACAAAACGGCAGAAACCAAAGAAGAGAGGAACGAGCAAAGCACGAGATCCCGCCATAGCCTTAACAAGTGAGGCACCAGCTTTGGTGCTGCCCCCACAACATGTTAGCCGTGGTGAAGATTGTGAGACTTCTACCTCAAATCTCTTAAGCGTGAGAATGGATCTCACAGAAGCTGGTTTAGATGCTTTAAATCAGCACATGAGAGTTGTTGAACACAACTTTAGCGCGCTTGAGTCTACTACCCTAGATGGACTAGGGGAAGTCAAAGAGACGTTAGATCAAGCGATTGATGAGCACAGGGAAGGACTGACCAACCTTGAGCTAAATCTGACCGAGGTTGTATCAGCGTTGCACGGGGAAATTGAGACCCTAAAACAACAACTGAAGGCAGTAAAGTTAGCCGGTGGAACTGGACATGTAACTGTGCGTGAAACCAAGATCGAGGGCCCAAAATCGAAGGAGTTTAGGGGCGAACGAGACGCTCAAGAAGTAGAGAACTTCATCTGGAAGATGGAAGACTACTTTGAGCACCTTTGCATCGTTGATGAGGCTGCCAAGATTCGGGCAACAACGATATATCTTGCCGACACCGCCATGCTTTGGTGGAGGAGGAAGAAAGCTGACATGGAGAAGGGAACTTGCTCCATCAAGAGCTGGGAACAATTCAAGTTCGAACTGAAGCGCCAGTTCTACCCCCAAAACGTTGTCAATGAGGCACGTAGGAAGTTGAGAGAGCTCAGGCAAACAACTTCTATAAGTGAGTACGTGAAGAATTTCACTAAACTCATCCTGCAGATTCCGAACATGGCAAGCGATGACTTGCTATTCACTTTCGTGGATGGCCTTCAAAACTGGGCCAAACAGGAAGTGCAGTGACGTCAAGTCCAAGACGTCGATGAAGCTATCGCGGTGGCTGAGTCCTTAAATGATTATAGGACAGAAGCCACAAAGGCAAGGGACACCAACTTCAAACCGGATGGAGACCATGGATATCGGGACAAGGGGAAGGAAGTTGCTGCCCCGGACCGCGATTCCAGACAAGGCAACAAGGCGTCTAATTGGCGTGACCAGTATAACCAAAGGAGGAAGGAAGTCGGTCCCCGCAATGGTTGTTACATCTGCAAGGACACTAGTCATGGTTACAAGGATTGTCCTTCTTTGAAGAAACTCGGTGCCTTAATTGTGGCCGAGCGGAGGCTAACAGAAGAGAGAGTCCAAGTTGATGAACATGCCGAAGCAGAAGTTCAACAACCGCCAGCCATAGCTCATCTTGGCAACATGATACTGGGCGCGGTAATAGCCAAGAAGCTTGCTTTAAAGCCAGCTGCCCAAGGGAAGCATGACATCGTCAAACTGGTTCACGCGTTAGGCAACGATGTGATTGGCAAGGAGCGCCAATCAAGGGAGCCGGGATCACTGTTCGTGGATGCACGATTGAACGGACAATCTGTCCGTATCATGATAGACACCGACGCGACACACAACTTTGTGTCCGAAGCAAAGGCTAAGTCACTTGGCCTTAGGTTTGGTCCTAGCAGTTTTGTGCTGAAGACGGTAAATGCCAAACCCACCAACGTGAAAGGGGTTGCCCGTAATGTGCAGCTCAACTTAGGAGCTTGGCAGGGAAACATGAGTTTCTTTGTCGCTTCCCTGGATGTGTTTGATCTGGTACTGGGGCTGGACTATTGGGATAAAGTGAGAGCCTTCATCTGCCCATATCTCAATGAGATCTACATTTATGACCCGAAGGGTCCATGTGTGGTACCGACAAATTTCTTTACTTATATTTTCCTTTTTTTGTACATGAATTAAACCCGAAAATTGGCCTTGGCCTCCCATCTTTGTGTGTCTTTCATTTCGTTATCTCTCCAACCTTTGAGTTTGTGTGATTGCCTTGGTTCAAGCACAACATTATGCTTGTTTGTTGGTTAGGACTGAAGCAAGAGTAGTAGTCAGGCTATCTTGCTGTCCTCACGGGTTACCAGAAAAACGGCCCCGTGACAGTTATGCAGTTTTTATCTGGATTAAATGATTCGTATGATCAAGCAAGGAGGCAAATTCTCATGAAAACCACTGCTCCTTCTCTCAACCAGACCTATGCAATGATTATTCAAGATGAAAACCAACAGACAATTGGTGCAAACCTGATAACTGATAAGGCGGAACCCCTAGCTATGCAGGCAGGAAGAGGAAGGGGAAGAAAACAACTCTTTCAATGTGAATTCTGTCATTTGAAGGGACATACTAAAGAGAATTGTTACAAAATTAAAGGTTATCCTGCTGATTTTGTTCCAAAGAGAAGATATGGTGAAGGTGTGAAGAATGCAGGAGGTTAGCAACAAAACTCTAATGTTAATACAGGAGGTTGGCAGCAGAATTCTAATGCTGGAAAACCAGGAGGATGGAATGCAGCTAGTAAGCAAGGTGGTTGGAGAAGAGAGCCCATGGCAATGATCAATAATGCAGATTGTCTTCATCATGTGTGCAAGGCAATGGAGATAATGCGTTTAGAGCTACTGAAGCAAATGAAACCAGGGGATACCACTACTTCACAGATGACCAGTACAATCAGATACTGAACTTGCTGAGCAAAGAACCTGAAGAGCACCATGCCAACATGGCAAGTACAGGTACATGTACATGTATAATCAGCTGCCTAATGACAAGTTATACACAAAATCAAAAGAACAAGGAGTTGATTATAGACTCAGGTGCCACCTATCATATTACCTATGATATAGAACTGTTAACAGATACTAAATGCACAGGGAAGACAGACAAAGATAGAGTACATCTTCCTACGGGAGAAAAGGCTGACATTACTCATACTGGTAGTACAACCTTGTTAGATAGGAGGACAATCAGAGATGTGCTTTATGTCCCAAACTTCAGGTTTAACCTATTATCAGTGTCAAAGCTAACTAGGGAGCTGAATTGTAATGCCAGCTTCTTTCCTGACTTTTGTATGTTTCAGAACCTTTGGAATGGCAAGGTGAAGGGGATTGGTAGAGAAAGAGGAGGTCTATATCTGCTCAAGGGTGATCAATGTGGAAGACTAGCTAGTAGAATAAGGACTGTTAATGCTGTGAGCAGGATGACTGAGGGTTCTTGTGGCCTGTGGCACAAGAGACTAGGACATCCTTCCTTATTAGTGATGAAACATATAGTAGGTCTACATAATAAAGTTAGCAGTATGCTGCAAGATAGTTGCCTTGTATGCCCTTTGGCAAAACAAACTAGACTGAAATTTCCATTAAGTGATTCTAGAGCAGATACATTGTTTCATCTTGTGCATATGGATTTATGTGGACCTTATAAAATTGCTACCTTTGACAGAAAATAATATATTTTGACAGTTGTGGATGGCCATTCTAGATATACATGGATATTTTTTCTGTAGTTAAAGTTTGAAGCCATAGTAGCAATAAAACAGTTCTTGACCATGGTTAAGAATCAATTTGGCATTGTGGTTAAGGTGATAAGGTCAGATAATAGGACAGAATTCTTCAACAAGCAATGTGCAGAATTGTTGAATGCTCTGGGTATTATCCATCAAAGTAGTTGTCCTTATACTCCACAGCAGAATGGGATAATGGAGAGGAAATATAGACACATACTTGATACTGCAAGAGCCTTAAGGTTTCAGGGCTCAATTCCAATCAAATACTGGGAAATGTGTGTCAAAGCAGCTGTCTATTTGATCAATAGACTACCATCCAGTGTCCTAGGGGGCAAGACTCCATATGAGGTCTTGTATTACAAGAAGCCTAGTCTTGCACATCTTAGAGTTGTAGGATGTCTTTGCTATGCTACAAATGTAGTTAAGACAGATAAGTTTGCAGAAAGGGCCAGAGCAGCTGTTCTTATGGGCTATTCTGAAACCCAGAAAGGCTACATTTTATTTGACTTACTCACAAGGCAATTTTTCACAAGTAGGGATGTTTTTAGAGAATCTGAGTTTCCATTTTCTAAGGAGAATGAGAACAACTCAGTCACTCAGGAGTGTGGAGGAGAATTGGATCCATTGTTATTTTCTCCTTTACATACTAATGCTTTGCAGGAAACAAGCAATTTAAATTCCATGGAGGAAGCAGTAGCTCTGCAGGACAATAGGCAGGGTATAGTGCAGGAGAACTCAGACTTATACTCATTAAATCTGCAGGAAATGGATGTTGTAGGAATCCATGAGAATGCACAGGAGAGATCAATTACAATTGAGGATCAGGAAGAAAATACAAATGAACAACAGGAAGATGAAAATGCAACAAGTTCAAGACCAGACAGAAAATCTACAAGGTAGGCCAAGGAACCAATATGGATGAAAGATTATGTGACAACCAAAAGAAACACAAATTGCAACTATCCTCTTTCAAATTACTAGGCCTATAATCAGACCAGTTCAAGCTACCAATGTTACCTAGCAAAATTCTCTTAGTTGACTGAACCACAGACATTTAAGGAGGCTGTGAAGGATAGTAGGTGGATAGAAGCAATGAAACAAGAGGCGCAGGCATTAGAAGACAACAACACCTGGAGGGTAGTAGACTTACCAGAAGGGAAGAATGCTGTTGGATCAAAGTAGGTGTATAAAATCAAGTTCAAGGCAGATGAAGACATAGAAAGATTCAAGGCCAGACTGGTTGCAAAAGGATATAGTCAAAAAGAAGGCTTGGACTACCATGACACCTTCTCACCAGTGAAAACAATAGTCACTGTGAGGACTGTCATCGCATTAGCTGCTTCAAGAGGCTGGGGATTATACAAGATGGATGTTTATAATGCTTTCCTGTAGGGAGATCTATATGAAGAAGTGTATATGGAGCTACCTGAAGGCTTCAGAAGGCAAGGGGAAAAGAAAGTGTGCAAATTAATGAAGTCACTATATGGACTTAAGCAAGCTTCAAGGCAATGTAATATTAAGCTAACTGAGGCGTTATTGGGGGCTGATTTTGTACAAAGCCATCATGATTACTCATTGTTCACACTAAGGAGTCAAGAAGGCATAATGGTCATTCTTGTGTATGTGGATGATCTCCTCATCACAGGA
This sequence comes from Nicotiana otophora, assembly GCA_000715115.1. Lineage (NCBI taxonomy): Eukaryota > Viridiplantae > Streptophyta > Magnoliopsida > Solanales > Solanaceae > Nicotiana > Nicotiana otophora. The sequence continues at coordinate 124,046 of AWOL01S0053318.1, forward strand.
AGTTGTGCAAATCTGATGAAGAAGGCCAAAGACATACTGCATCAAAACTTTAAGGTGAAGGATCCGGGAGAGTTGAAATACTTTCTGGGAATTGAAGTCCTAAGATCTAAGAGTGGAGTACTACTAAATCAAAGGAAATATGTGTTAGAATTGATATCAAACATAGGATTAAGTGGAGCTAAACCTGCATGCACACCATTGGAAGTCAATTCAAAACTAACTTCAATAGAGTATGACAAAGCAAATGGAATCACAGGAGACATGGCCTTACAAGATGTTAGCACTTATTAGAGGCTAGTAGGAAAATTTCTATATGTTACTATAACAAGGCTTGACATTAACTATGTTGTACAAGCCTTGAGCCAGTTTATGCAGGCACCAAAAAGGTCTCATTGGGATGCTGCATTGAGGGTGGTAAGGTACTTGAAGAGTGCTCTAGGGCAAGGTGTATTATTGCAGTCTGAATATGCTAAGGAGCTCACATGCTGGTGTGACTCTGATTGGGCTGCTTGTCTTAATACTAGAAGGTCTATTACTGGTTATGCTATCAAGTTTGGCAACTCATTGATCTCTTGGAAATCGAAGAAGCAACAGACTGTTTCAAGGAGTTCAGCTGAAGCAGAATACAGAAGTATGGCTGCAAGTATTGCATAATTGACTTGGCTACTTGGTTTGTTCAAGGATTTGGGTGTGGAAATAGAACGACCAGTCACAATGCTCAGTGATAGTAAGTCAGCCATTCAACTAGCAGCTAATCCTGTGCTTCATGAAAGAACAAAGCATATAGAGATCGATTGTCACTTCATTAGAGACAAAATCAAGGAAGGGGTGGTCAAGACAACACATGGCAGCACTAAGGAGCAGCATACAGATCTGTTAACTAAAGCTTTAGGGACTGCTCAACATGATTATCTATTTGGCAAGCTTGGAGTGTTCAATATTTTGCACCCTCCAGCTTGAGGGGGCATATTATGATATAAGCATGTGAGAGTCACACGAGTAGTTAATTGGTTAAGAAGGTAGTTAGTTTGTTAAAAGTAAGTTAAGGGTGTTTTAGTCCTTTCAGCTCTTCTTTCTTCTTCTTCTAGTATATATCGATGGTATACGGTAGTGGAGAGCAAGCTTGCTCATGCTCTCAATAACAGAGCATTGTTCTAGAATTTTCCTCCATTAACCGCCTCAAGCAAATCTCAGAGTTTTGACAGGCTACTTCTTCTGTCCTCCATCAAGGGGCAAATTTTGAGGCTTATATTTTTGGTTTGTTTAATGAAGATCAAACGATTAAAAAGGCCTGAAACTAAGAAGCATTTCAGACTATATTTACCAAACAGGCAACCAAACTACCCTTTTTTGTCAATTTTGGTTGTTTATCGGTCAGTAATCTTACATATCAAAATGCTTTTTCGTCTACATTCGGTTGGTTCAATCCATTTTCTTTAGTTTCGAAATCAGGTGTAATCGGAACGAGAAGACTTAAATATTGTAGAAGTTTATTCTTCAAAGAATTTTACATGAAATAATAGAGGTGATCTTTGGTTTAAAGGAAGAAACAAAAGAAATAAAGCCAAGCAAATATAACAGACACAGACTAAGCCCCTAAGCAAATACCAAACTTGGAAATGCTTCCAGGTAAAAGGCCACGAAACAACATCAAAATATTCTGCCTAACATACTCAACTCAGAAGCACCCAAGACAAAAATTAAATAAATAAACAAGGAATAACAAACAGGGAAAGGGAGAAAAACTTTGAACTATATACACATTGTGGCAAGTCTCTGGAAGTGTTAATCCAGTAACAAAAGATGTGCACTGGCTTTCATCAATCAACTGTGGATAGATTACTCAAGCAGCTTCAAGCTCCAATTGTAGCTTCATTTTCTGATTGTTTTCAAGTCTAGAAGTAATGGTGCAAGTTTAGGAGTTTCTGCTTTCCTTTGTTGGAACTACTGAATAGAACAGGTCAATAATGTACGACACTCATCTTTGGTGGACAAAGTTACCCGGTACTTGCGTTAGTTGGAGGTAGCAATATTCATCTAGAATATGCTTGGTGACAAATATAGGATCTAAAAAAAAGTAATTCTTCAATCTTGGTAAAACATCTTGTACATTCAGAGCTATCTGCTACAAGTTCTGCTCTTTCTGGTGCTGTCATTCATTTCACCATTAAATGAATTCCAAGACGAAACCTTGAGCTTGTAAGGAGAATGTTGGCCTGAATATGTTTCGTGTAACCTTAGGTGTTGCTTCGGCGTGCTCATCGACCTTGTTTTTGCCTTTGCAGATTCTGTGGAAGCCATGTAAGTAGGAAATATAGGAGAATTTGGTAAAGAGTTAACATCAACATTTGATTTTTGTTTTACATTTGAAAATGATCTTCTTGGTAGTGAAGAAGGAGAATGTAGTTCCTCTATAAAATCTGATCTATGCACTTTCCTCACTTTAAGTTGCATCGTTCCATTCATGTCAGCTAGAGGAACATTTGAGTCTGTAAATTGATCAAATAACTCTGCTTTTCTTGGTGCCTCAAGTTCTGCCAACTGATGATCAAACCTGCAGCTTCTCCGGTTTTTCTTGCTGGTTAATAATTCCTCTAAAGTTTGATCATTTCTTCTCTCCTGAAAAGAAGCAATATAATGTAAATCTGTAACTTCTATACACTGACGATCACCTATAAGATAAGTACAAGTAACTGTCTATAAAAAGGAGATTAGTAACCTGGAAAATAAGACAGGCTACGTGCTACAGTGTATATAAGTTAAATATTATTTTATTAACAAATGAGTGAGAGAATACAGATGCAAGTGAAGTTACCCGATGTGAAAATGAGTATTTCATCAAATGCTCTCTTTTGGTAATGGCTTCTTCTCTTCTTGACCACAAGGCTTCAGTGTCTTGTTCTGAAGCCAAGTTGAAATCCCAAGTCCTATGGCTCTTGCATTTAAGCTGCCAATGATCAAAAACATATTACAAATATAGAGACAGAGGAATTACAATCTTCAAACTGCAAACACTAGATAAATCCTATCATTTTGGAGAGACAAAATCAATTTCCTTTCCCTTGAATCAATGATCCAATAGTTGTAGTTGAACTATGTGTGGAACTTTAATTATTAGAGAAAAGTAGAACGATTTTTCTTACCTTTAATCCGTTAGATTTCATGCTCTCGTTTGGGCTATTAATGAGTTTCTTGTCGGTGTAGTCGTGATAATCATCTAAAGTAGGGAGTCTAATTTGATACACTCTTGCCTTTGGCTTTTGAAGTGGCAAAATGAAATTCAATCTGGCAATGAGTCTTCTTCTCACAATTTCACCTCGAATCACCGCTTGAAGCTTCACTAGTCCCTTTAGAGCACTTAATGCTTTCCTAGCCTACACAACATTACACAAGGTTAGAGATTAGGCACCAGTTCATTTGAGAAGTTTTGATAAGTGAAAAGGAAAAGAATAATTAAGTAGCCATAAAAACAAGCATAAATTCTTAAAAATGTGCCTAGCTATATAAGGGAGGAGTTTAATTAAGTTAAGAGAGATTTTCCGACAACAAAAAAGCTTTTCTCCCCAACCGAGGTGATAGACCACCTTATGTGATTACCAGCCAAAGGAAGAAAAAAAAAAAAGACAGGGTGCAACCTTAGGTTTTCTCCACTTGCTCTGCAGTACGAGTCTCATACAAAGCCGTGCTCCTCTAGAAGAAGAGGGGCCTGCATTTTAGCAGTCCTTATTTACTGCTACATACATTTTTTTTGGGTTTATGTCTCAGTTAGTAGATCATTTGGCTGTTAACATAACGGTTGTAGGTTCAAATCCTGCTATATCCACACCTGCTTTACACTCCACTAAGAATAAAGATGCATAGTAGCCCCTAAAGATGACTCTTCGGTCTTTTACTTGCTTCGGCGATCTCCCTTTTATTTACAAGTTACTACCTAAATTCTCAACAAAAGATTTGAATAATCTTGGAAACTTTTAGTCTTATCAATTTATCGATAAATGGCTGTATGAAGATCTTCAAGGCGCTAATAGCAATGACTGCAATTTCTATCCTGATTACTAGCTAATACTCAACCTAATGCAGTCAAATGGAAGTCCAAAACAAGTTCATAATGGAATTGCAGGAGCAGAAACACTAAATAGACTATGGACCAAGGAAAATTTCAAGAAACATTAGAGATGATGCTTACTAGGTGGCCGCGATAAGCACTTTGGATTTTAATGGCAGCATCTTTACGTTTCCTTTTGAATTCGTTTGGGGCATTCGTTAGACGGATAACATCAGCAGCAGCATTAGCAGCAGCTACAGCAGCCTCAGCAGCTGCTGCTGTTGCTATAGCAACAGCCAAAGCATGTTTCCTCTGCTCTTCTTTTGCCTCATTTAATGTTTTCTCAGGTGCTTCTATAGCAGGGCATTTCCTCAACTTGCACCTTCCAAAAAAACATTTCCATTTCTTTGGTTTCTGAAAATATTTTTCATAATTTCCAGTTTAGAAATCCAAAGATTAAAAACTCATTAGTAAGCTACAGAATCTTGAAATTCAAACCTTTTGATCAGCTGTTGGTTTTGTCTCAGGAATGAAAAGTCTCTTGACAAAAGTAAACCAATTTCTTCTCTTTCCCATTTAGAAATTCATTAGTTTACATAAATAGATTTATCAAACATCTGCCACCTTCTGTATTCTGAAGAGGGAGAGCAGAATTTCAGATGCATTTCTATTCCATTAAATAAAACAAAAGGGCGTAAAGCTACAATATGAAAACAAGAAACTGTCTCACATCAGCAGAATTGTTCATTTTCACAAAAGGACATTTCTTATGATGACAGCTAAATGTTCTTGAACTCTTGGAAATAATAGATACGTACAAAACTTTGAGTTAGCAGAAAATTTAAGGCACATACCAATTTTATAGACATGCAAAATTTGGTAACATCAAACAAGAAGTCTTGCCAGTGATTCTTGAATAATAGTTGTTGTTTTTGTTGTTTAATGTGTTTTAATTTTCTCCCCTAATTCATGTCTCTTATATCCAACAAGGAGAATACTGACCTCACTTATGCTTTGAGAAGCACACCATGTGCTGTGGAATATGAAATGGAAGAGTGAAAAGCTAACTTTAGACAATGGGTTCAGGAAAAAAGAATTGATGTTTCAATTATGTTAAGTACTTTTGGAGGTGACTTGTGGGAAGTCTTTTAACATCATACTGCTTAATAATAAAAGGCCCTCTTCTTTTGCTCCCTTTCCCCTCTTCTCTAACTGTCATTTTCTTAACTTAGAACTGACATTTTCAAATGTCTTTTTCTGCTTAGAATTTACTGATTTAACCTGGCAAATTACTCTTTGCATTCAATTGACAAAGAGAAGGATGTGGTGGTTTTTGTATTTTCCTTCTTTAGTTGTCTTTTACTAGGTGTTTGTGTTAACAAGAAGTAGCCTTAGTAGGGATAAAGAAGAATTTTGCTCTGAAGAATTAATAAATGAGGAGAGTATTAAAAAATATTACATATTTATTCACATCTTGGTGCAACATGCTGGATAACAAACTCATTTTCTTTATTCAAATATATAAATGTAAACTAACTTGGAATTGTGGCGTAACTATTATTATTTGTTGTAATGTTTTAATTAATACTTCTAATGAAACTAGGTCCTGGGACAATGATTGCTTTTGAATGATATAAGATCTTTGTATAGATTTCTAGCATCACCATCCTTCTCAAGTTCCTTGCTAGTCTTGAAAATAGGCCATTGGAGTAATTAAGACCTTTTACGTCAGCTCAAAAACATAATAAGAATGGCGAAGATTTTGTCCCAAAGCAAAGCTCAAACTCATGTCATTATCAGCTCGTAGAATGATCCCAAATTTTGGAATTTTCACAATATATTGAACTGTTCATGTAGTGCTTATATTATAGCTGCACGACCCGCCAAACAAAAATGTACATTCAACTTTGTATTCATTATCCTAAAGTTATTTTTCTTTCTTTTGTTACACAAAATTATTTTATTATACTCTAGTTATCGCAATAGTCACTTTGACCAAATTTTATAAAACTTTCACATAAAAAATCTATTATGCTCTTGACATTATAAATTTTCCCATTTATATAATACCTTCTATTTATTATATACTCTATAATATATTTTTACCTAGGTATTTTACTTATAATTAAAATAACTTAATATTATTTAATTTATTATTTTTATAATATATTCGACATTTAATTTTTCCTTAACATTAATTTTCAAGATATAGAGGTAGCATTATTAAAATATTTAGTATCATTACTGTGAATAAATCTCAAGTCAAAATTCTTAACCATACATAATGAAATAGTTTTAACAAAAATTATAAAATTAAAGCTCATAAATTTATCAATCAAGCAGTATTCGTTAATCAATTAAATAAAATACCCACATTTAGCACACTGACACGTCAAATTAGTACTTTTAAAAAATAATATTAACAGATAAAAGCTTTAAAATACTTAATATTAAACACAAATATCTTTGAATTTTGTTGAAAGTTTTACCTACTATAAAAAAAACTATCATTTGTTAACTAAATCTGTTTTTATTATTATAAATAAATATTAAAAAATAAATATTTTTTGTCATTTTTATGTTTCAATATATGTTCATGTTTGGATATGATTAAACAAATTGAGTGCCATGACAAAATAAAATATACGGATATATTATAAAATATTATAAAGTTATTTTAACTATAAGTAAAATACCTAGGTAAAAATATATTATATAGTATATAATATATAAGGTATTACAAAATGGGAGGATTTATAATGCCAAGGGCATAATAGACTTTCAGGTAAAAGTTTTATAAAATCTGGTCAAAGAGACTATTGTGATAATTAGAGCATAATAACATGATTTTTGTGTAACATAAGAAAGAAAAGTGACTTTTGGGTAATAAACGCAAGGTTGAATGTTTTTTACGTAACCAAAAAAAGAAAAGTGACTTTAAGGTAATAAACACAAAGTTAAATGACCACCCATGAAATTTATTCAACAAACAACTATTATTCTAGTATTATTTTGCTGCCAAATAACAACAAAAACCTCCAACTAATAACAATAACCAACACAACTACATCAATCTCCACCCAAACATACAATAATCTACATCAATCTCCACCCAAAAATACAATAATCTCCTGCCAAAATATAAACTAAACCATTCAAACTAGTTCAGACTAAATCAAAATAACTTAAATATTCAAACTAATTCATGATACAAACCCAAAATAACTTGATCAGAACTTGTAACGACCCGGCCGATCATTTCGAGAGTTGTAGCCCCGTTCGCCCTTTTCTGCTCATTTTTTGCTTTACTATTGTTTTATGACTCATCAGGTTAGTTGGTTTGGGTCCAGAGAGAATTCAGAGTGAATTGAGACACTTAGTCTCTTAATTGAAAGCTTAAGTTGGAAAAGTCGACCGGATATCGATTTATATGTAAACAACCTCGAATTTGAATTTTGATGGTTTCATTATCTCAGTTGAGTGATTCTGGACTTAAGAGTGTGTCCGGATTGGGATTTAGAGGTCCGTAATAAAACTAGGCTTAAAATGGCGAAAGTTGAAATTTTGACCGGAGGTGAACTTTTTGATATCGGGGTCGGATTTCGAACCTGAAAGTTGGAGTAGGTTCGTGGTGTTATTTTTGACTTGTGTGCAAAATTTGAGGTCAATCGTACGTTGTTTGATAGGTTTCGGCATCGTTTGTAGAATTTGGAAGTTTCAAAGTTCATTAGGCTTGAATTGGGTGCGATTCGTATTTTTTATGTTGTTTGAGGTGATTTGAGGGTTCGACTAAGTTCGTATGATATTTTGGGACTTGATGGTATATTTGGTTGAGGTCCCGGGGGCATCGGGTGAGTTTAGGGTGGTTAACGGATAATCTTTGGACTTAGCTTGATGGCTGAAGATTTGCTGGTGTGAATTTTCTGGTTTCCTCTTATGCGTTCGCGAGAGAGGTCTCACGTTCACGAAGGACATCTATTGGCAGAGGAAGTTTTGTTCTTCGCGTTCGCGAAGAATATGACGCAAACACGAAGGTTTGGACTGAGAGTGCATCGCGAGCGCAAGAATGGTGACGCGTTCGCGAAGAAGTGTTAAAGCAGCTAGGGACCCCAAGCTTTTGGTCTACGCATTCGCAGGGCAGTGGTCGCATTCGCGAAGAGTGGGGTCGGCAAAGCTTCACGTTCGTGATACTGGGGTCGCGTTCGTGAAGGGTTAATTTGAGGGGCAGTCAGAATGGTCTACGCGAGTATGAGAGGATGGTCGCATTCGCGATGAAGGCATCACTAGGCAGTATATAAAGATTCAAAATCGAGGGTTCCAGGATTTTTCACATTTCTAACATTTTTGAGCTCTATTTTGGAGATTTTTGAGAGGATTTCAAGGTCATTCTTGAGGTAAGTTCCTTGGATTCATTTCTATTCAATAATTATGTTTTCCCACTTATTTTCCCACATAGTTGGTGTGTTTTTGAGGTGAAATTTTGGAAGTTTGAGGCTAGGGATTTGGAGAGTTAATTTTGGGGATTTGAATGGCGATTTGATGTTAGATTTTAACAAATTTGGTATGGTTAGACTCGTGGATGAATGGGCTTTCGGGTTTTGTGACTTTTGTCGGATTTTGAGACGTGGGCCCAGGGGTCGGGTTTGAGCTAATTTTGGATTTTGAGCTATAATTTCGTAAATTCTTGTAGAATTGATTCCTTTAGCCCGTATTGATTGTATTGTACTGCTTGTGCCTAGATTCGGGACGTTTGGAGGCCGATTCGCGAGGCAAAGACATATTGGAGTAGAGTTTCGCTCGGATTGAGGTAAGTAACAGTTTTAAATCTACTCCTGAGGGCATGAAACCCCAAAATTTAGTATTATATGATTGTTTTGGAGGTGACGCACATGCTAGGTGACAGGCCTGTGGGCGTGCACCATAAAAATTGTGACTTAGTCCATTTCGTAAAACTGAAAAGTTGAATAAACTTGTTGTTAGCCATATGCTCTTCATGTGTTATAGAAATTTGACTGTGAATCATGTTAGAGACCATGATTAGGCTATGTGTTGGTACTGTTGGGATCCACAGAGGTCGTGTTACATGTTGAATTACCTGCTAAATGCTATTTGTACTCAGTTTCAGTTTTTATTGGCACATCATGTCTCATCCTCTATTATTCTTGTTGATACATCATATTATTGCTGTTTGGGCTGATTTTCCTTATTTCTGAGAGCCCGAGAGACTGGAGAGATTGATGACTGAGTGAGGCCGAGGGCTTGACTGTGAGGATATCTATGGGATCGGGCTGTACGCCGCAACATGTTTTATTGATTTATGCCATGATTGGCTTGATATAGCGCTTGGGCTGAAGGAGCCCCTCCGGAGTCTGTACACACCCCCAGTGAGCGCGGGTACCTACTGAGTCCGAGTGCCGAGTGGTGAGTGACTGTGAGGAATGAGTGGTTGTGAGGAATGAGTGATTATGAGGTTGGAGTGAATGAGAGGACTGAGTGATTGTTTCCCTGAGAGGCTGTATATGATTTCATTGTTGTTGCACATAGTTGCCATATATAACTGTTCTAGAAACTTCTGAAAGATATTTTTATCCAGTTTTTACTTGAATTTGGTATAACTAAATTGATTTGACTTAATTTGTCGGATTTGAAAGCATGTCTACTTTCTTTGTTGGGACTACTGAAAATGAATTATAATTGTGTAGCTCGTCACTATCTTTCAGTTCCTTATTTATTATTGTTATTTACTGAGTTGGTTGTACTCACGCTATACTCTGCACTTCGTGTGCAGATCCAGGAGTTTTCAGACGCGGAAAGTGTTGATATTTCACGTAGCTGACTGTTGGAGATATCGAGGTAGCTGCCTTGCGTTCGCAGTACTTGTTTCTCCTTTCTTATCCTTTCTTTCGTTGTATTTGGATCCAAACTATTAGAGACATTTCTTTTCTAGACTGGTGATATATAGATGCTCTATTTTCCGCACTTGTATTTTGGGTTTTACCCCTTATTATGAAAACTTTGCCTATTTAAAATATCTTGATTTACTTTTCAGTTAAATATTGGAATTATTTTCGAAATGTCGGCTTGCCTAATACCATCGATAGGTGCCATCACTGTCACACCTCCTTTTTCTCATGGGAATGGTGCCAAAGGAGTTTTTCCAATTTAAGTGACATTAGTCGAAATGAGATTATTTATTAGATTCAGAGTCGCCATTTGGGATAAAATCTGGTGTCCCAAGTCACCGGTTTATTTTAAATCCCAAATCGAGAAAATTTGACTCTGTTTTACGGTCCGCGAACACAGAAGACCGGGTAAGGAATTCTGTTAACCTGAGAGAAGGTGTGAGGCACTCTCGAATTTCGTAGTTTTAGCACGGTCGCTTTAATCATACCTGGCTTAATTAAATTATTTAATTACTCATTTTAGAACCTATGTACATTTACCTTTTTACCGCTTTTAATTGCTTGATTATTCGTAATTATGAAATTATCTTGAAATGAATCACGCGTACGTGTATTCTTTTTGTTTGGTGTATCAAGATCATGTCACGCGTATATGTACACAATCAATAACACTTTATTATTTTTAAGGTTGTTGCGCCCAAAGTTGCGCGAACGCATACCTTGGTATTAATTTTAGGAATCATAATTATGTCACACGAACGTATACATAATCACAATTATTCAATTGATTAACACGTGCCTAAAGCATACTAGCATATTCAAAGTAATTCATTTATTTATCTTTTTTTTTATTCGAGATATTTATTTATATATATTTTATTTTTACTTACTACAAGGAGTCTTAAATTAGTTCTTACTCATTTCGCTCTCTCTCTCTCTCTCTCTCTCTCTCTCTCTCTCTCTCTCTCTCTCTCTCTCTCTCTCTCTCTCTCTCTCTCTCTCTCTCTCTCTCTCTCTCTCTCTCTCTCTCTCTCTCTCTCTCTCTCTCTCTCTCTCTCTCTCTCTCTCTCTCTCTCTCTCTCTCTCTCTCTCTCTCTCTCTCTCTCTCTCTCTCTCTCTCTCTCTCTCTCTCTCTCTCTCTCTCTCTCTCTCTCTCTCTCTCTCTCTCTCTCTCTCTCTCTCTCTCTCTCTCTTACTTATAATTGTTTTTTTATTAAGAGGCCTTGAAAATATGTCTATACCTAATTAGTTATATTCTTCCACAACCCCATCCTCTGCGGGAATGAGAAAGAAATTTATTTAATAGTTTAGCCTCAAACACCCAATTTATTGGCAAAGAAAAATATTTATGCTAACAGAGAGTCAAATAAAATTTATGTAATGAAGCGACAAAAAGAAAGAATCCACATTCTTAGACTCATTTAAGATAGCTAACGTTATACTGAAATATTTTACAGTAAAGTTAAAACTTGGAGAATTTGATACCGAAAACGTGATTTTCTTTAAAGTATTCCTACTAATATTAACACTTGATTTTTTTTTTTAGTCTTCATGGCCAAATAGTTAACAATTGTAAACGTATACTCAAAGAAGAATTTTTTTTTTATATAAAAGAAACTTACTATACTTAGAAAAATGTTATTATAGTTTATGGCCTATTTAATACTACCCTCATCTAGCCCCACTCTAAACAGTTATAAAAATTATCAAAAAAAACAAAGGCATAATACAAGCACAAAATAAATAAATAAATAAAATAAAATTGAAATGAACCAGCACCCTATGGGAAAAGAACTGTACTCAACAAATGTATTTGCAC
>AWOL01S0053320.1:0-15438 GCA_000715115.1 Nicotiana otophora
TCTAAGGATAGCCCTAAGTCCAAGTCAAGTTGGAAATTACATGATAGACTAAAGTTCCAAATGGGTACGCACAAGACCAAACTTTGGATGAGCATATCTACATATATATACGTAGTTATGTAATGTACAACCTATAAAATGAAAGCTCTTCGAGTCTAATTTCTAACTCTTCAAATCGTTTGTCATTTGGAATTTTCTACAAGAAGTTATGACCAAATTACCAAAGGCTGACAGAGGAGTCTGCGGATGCAAAGCATCCGGGGCCGCGTCCGAAAGAAAGGCTGGCAGTGAAGTGCTGCCATAGCGTCCGGTCCACATCCTAGCTTCAAAGAGGAGTGAAGTGGGGATGCGAAGCATCCAGGTCTGCATCCGAAACCCATAAATCCAGGCTTATAAATACAAAATCGGGGGAAGAGAGTATTTTATATATTGGGGGTTAGGGTTCTTGATGGTGAAGAAACGATTTTGAACTCAAATCAAGTCCAATCAACTAAGGTAAGTTGTTAATAATATTTTGTGTTGATTCTTACTCAATATACATGAGTTTAACATCATTCTTACATCTAAATACTAGATTTCATCATCAAATCCTCGAGAACATAAAAATCGCCAAAGTTATGATTTTTCAAGATTTATCTACTAGATGTAATTCCAATGCTTCAAACTCATTTATTATGAGTAGTTAGAAGTATTTGAAGCATTTGTTACAAGTTTTAATGGTTGAAAGATTGGATTATAAAACTATAGTTCATGGCATGAATAATATTTTTGAGAAAATAAGAGCGAAGATGAATGGTAATCTTGGCGATGCAATTTATGAATATAATGAACCTATGGAATTATTTGTTAGCAAAAGATAGAAGTGATCAACTAAGTAATCACCCGAATTGTATATTTTGCAAGTGTTGATTATGGAAGATGATGAATAGTAACTTAGTGGTAATTGACAATTGGTGTAGTATCATTAGTGACTTCGAATGGGTATTAAAAATATAAGAATGAAGTTGAATAGTCTAACATGTAAAACTATTTGGTGATTTGAGTTGTTGGAGGCTTGTAGCCAATTTATGAGCCATATATGGAAGTTGATCAATATCTTAGGTCATATTCTGATGTAATTAGGATATCTAATTGTAGATATCGACTTGTTGGTGATTTTGAGCATTTTAATCAACATTGGAATGATGGAGGAGGATTGAAATCTTGTGAATATTAATAAAGCGAAAGTGAGGTAAGTTGATTAAAACTTATTCTTCTTGAGGGACTTTCTCTAAAAGCATGTTTCGAGTTAATACTTAAGTTGTTTGCAAATGTGCTTTCGTACTTGTGGGGACAAACAAGTACAGATGTCTCAATGCTGTAACACCCCGGAAAATTTTAAAGTATTTCAGTGTAAAGCCACGTAATATTCGCAAGTGAATTTAAGGTTTCGTGGTGCCAGAGTAGGGTTTACGTGTTTGAGGATGGTATAAGATCTTCGCGGCGAGCTTGCCCTCCACGGTTCGGACTTTTTGGGTTGAACAATGCACCGGAAAGTAAAGAAAATTTTTTGGCGGAAAAGCGCGTTTATGCGGCTGCATAATCACTCTGCGGACCGCATAATGGCCGCGGAGTGAAGCAGTAAGTTTGTCCAACTTGAGGTCCATTTTGCGGTCGATTATGCGACCGCATGATCGATATGCGGACCGCATATCGGTTGCATAATCCCTCTTGTGTTTTTTGCGGAGGGAGTTATGCGGTGCATTATGCGACCGCAAAATGAGTATGCGGACCGCATACTGGTCGCATACCTGGGCCGAAAGTTCAGGCCCCTGAGGGACATTTTTGCGGTCACTTTGCGGACCGCATAACCATATGCGGTCGCATATGCGACCGCATAACTGTGTCGGGGCACCCATTTTCTTAATTTAAAACCCAACCCCCATTCCGTTAAAATGCCCCTTTAGTCTATTTTGAATCTCATTTATGATATTTCTAGTGTGAGAGAGATAGGGTTCTAGAGGGAGGGCCTAATTTTCATCAATTGATCTTCAACCATCACTCAAAGCCTTAAAAATATTCAAGTGGAGCACCAAAATTCTTTACCCTACAAGGTAAGGCTTCATCACCCAAGCTCTTAATTTCAAACATAGCTATAATGGGGTATTAGTGTGATACTTCATGGGCATGGGGGTGGTTCATCTTGCATGCATGTGATAAAGAGTGTGGGAAAAATAAAAAGTGAACTAGAACCATGAACGTTTTCATAATTTTGGGTTCAATTTGTATATTGCTAAAATAGACTGAGATTGCTAAAAGTTCCGGATAATTGTAAAGTCTAAAGAAGCGCGATTGAGGTATGTTGGCTAAACTTTCTCTCTTGGAATTGAATTCCATAATGTTTCTGTAAGTTTCAAAGTATGGATTATGTATTAAAATGTTATGGCTTTGAGTCGTGTTTCAATGAAAGATAGAATTGTCTAAAAGCTTTTGTACTAAATCCATGCCCATTAGTGGCTGCTTTAACTAATGCTTTGATTTATAAATATATCCAATATGATTCGAGTTCTATATACTCATGTGTTGAAATTATACATTGTTATTTCTGGGGGAGAGTATTGCAAGAGTAAATGGTGTATTGATTGTTTATGATTTTTCATGTGTGTTTCTATTGTTGGTTGGTATGCTTCATTCTTTGGGAAGAAACCATTTGTGTTTGAAGTTTCCATTTCAAATGGATTTGAAGTATATGATTTCTAAAATATCCTATATGTTGATACTTGATGGTGATCTTTGAAATTGAAAGAGGTGAAAGTGTGGAATATGAAATACGGCCATCGTGCCAGGAATAAAGAATCTTGTGAATGGCCTAATGAGCCAAGGAAATATTGTCGTTGTGAATGACTGGAAATACTAATGAGAATTCATACAATGTGAAAGATGTTGAGGTGAGTACAATTGTATTTATGATATTTCTGTTTGCAAATCAAATCAAAACTATTTTTGGGAGCATCATTAGCAATACCGAGGAAGGGTGGGTCATAAGGCCCACACCTGAAACTACACGTGCCGGTGTAGGGGTGGATTGTGATATTATTCCCCTTAATTGGGATGAAACTGGAACCTTTGTGGATTGGAAAAGTCAACCCGCACGGCATATGTGGGAAGGCGGCCTAGCTGATCGGGTGGAGATCACACGCCATATTGCGCATATGGTGGTACTACTCTTGGTAACAACTTTTTTTCGCATCACATGTCAAACCACATTGTTCATGGGGAGATGGCCTAGCCGATCGGGCGTGATCGGACTCTGTGCTAACAAAGACGATGGTATATCGGTGCTAATGATCTCCCAACCAAAATTTTATATGAAGTTCGTATTTTGAAAATTATTATGTTTTAACTGGACGTTTGGATATTGTTGATTGTGACTTGCTGTTTCTATGCGTTGCTTTTTCTTATATGGGAATTCTATTTTGAAAGAGAATTTTTAGCTATACATACTAGTGTTATTCGACAGTACTAACGTCCCTTTTGCCGGGGGTGCTGCATCTTTAACGGATGCAGGTGGTTCTTCAGCAGGCGAAATTGATCAGTGATAGCAGTACACTCTTTTCGGCTGATTTGGTGAGCCCCAATTCATTTCGGGGTCATGTATCTTTTGTTTCTCATGTACAGTGTTTTGAGGTATAGCCGGGGCCTTGTTGCCGGCATTTCTATATTACTCTTCTATTGTATTTAGAGGCTCCATAGACAGGTTGTGAGTTATGGTTGATGTTGGGAATTGAACTAGAAATGTTGGTACTTGAAAATTATGTTTTTCATTAATTCTATAAACTCGTAATGTTTTGGAAATTATGAATGAAGTTACTTATGGGAATGAAAAGGAAGTTGTTAATAAAATCTTTTCAGTGATTGATTAATGGAGTACATCTTCTCTTTATTCATGGATGAGTTTGGGTAGAAGGAAGTCTAATAGGCTTGCTCGGTCGGGTTCTCTCGGTTGAGCGTCGGTCGCGCTCCCTGAGTTTGGGGCGTGACACATGCATTAAAACATTATGTTGCATATGTAGTGTCATACTGTTTTATAAAAATTTATTTTAAATCATGTTGGAAAAATGAAACTCAAGGTAAATGTTATAAGTTTTTATCAAAACTTACGTATTTACAAGAGTATACATATTTGAGTGCTAAAGATAAGTTTTCATGGAAAGTATTTTTTTTGAAAATTGACGAATAGAATGACACTTGTGGTATCTTTTAAAGATTGATGTTAAATTGCTAAAGGCTTTAACATGTAAAAGGTTATTTATTTAAAGTATATTCAAATGATTTAGATTTTCTATAAAGGCAATGATTTAATAAAAAATAAATCCTTTGAGGCTACTATACTATGAATCTATTTTTGAAGTATCAAATATTTTGGGAGTTACTTGTGTTCAACGAGATTGACTTTGGATATATTGTGTTCGTTGTCATGAAATTACACATGCCGGTGTAGGCGTAGATGGCCACTTTGTGGTATAGAATACGGTAGAGTGCTCTTACTCGAGAGAGTACTATTTTGTATTATTATTAGCATGGCTGAGTCGATTCGTATGTCACTACGATGAGACGACCTGAGCAAGTAGGGTATATGATACTTGCCGCTAGGTACATAACCTAGTTGACCTTCTTATGTCGGTGATGGTATAGTACTCCCAGTGAAAGGTAAGAATGATTTTCTTATGTTTAGGCCTAAGAAACCGAAAGTGATTTCGATGACTTAAAGCAAATGGAATGATTTTATCCAAAATCTTGGATTGATGTAAATGTTTTAAAAGTTTATATTGTGGGTTATATTTCACTTAGTTGTTATTTAAAATAACAAGGGTCGTGAATTGATAAAATTTCTTATCGTTTTATGTCAAATATTGATGTATTATTTTTGTAAGGTTTGTCCCAAGAACTTAAGTTAGAGAGAGTCTATGACACTTATTGAGTACCGATGTGGTGTACTCAGCCCTTAGGAGGCCCTTCCAGGGCCCTGTTTACTTTACATGTTTCAGGATGATGTATGATATGTGGCATGCAGTCAGGCTAGGATGACTCTCTTTCCGAGGTATTATGAAGCACCACTTTTATTTTGTGGTAGCTATCATGTTCTTCCTTATTTTATTTTGTTGGAATTACTCCAACCGTTGGTTCTATTCTTTGGTATAGAGGCTCCATAGATAGTTGTGAAAGGTTGTAGTAACGTAGTTATACACAACATATATGAAAGTATATTTATTTTACTTAGACTCATAGTTATTATTATGAAAGGCGTCATATGTGATTTTGAATTGAAAAATATTTTATCATTGAACTTGAAAATGTATATGATTTTCAAGGAGTTTCCGCAGTTAAATTGGTTTTCATGCATATGATTTAGGTGCATCACATGGTTTGGTTTGCTCGGGTCGGGTAGTGTGCTGGGTGTCGGTCACGTAATTTTGGGTCGTGACAATATCTTGCTAAGACATTATCTGAAAAAGTTATGTCAGGCCTTATAGTATTAGCAAGATATATTAATGCATCAATTACATTAAGATATGGTACTTCAGGACCAAGAAGCTCTTCATTCTTTTCTTAAGGTCAGAAAGGATCCTTATTCACATCAAGCGACCGAACTACCATCGGAGTATTTAAAGGATGTGCTCTATCCATGTAAAATCGTTTCAATACCTTTTCTATGCAGGCAGATTGATGAACAAAAATCTCGTTCGCCAAATGTTCAATTTGCAAACCGAGACATAATTTTGTCTTTGCAAGATCTTTCATCTCGAATTCCTTCTTTAAATAATCAATTGCCTTTGGAGTTCTATAGGAGTTCCAATAAGGTTTATGTAATCAACATATACGGTAAGTACAACAAATTTCGATGTTGTTTTCTTTATAAAATCACATGGACAAATGACATCATTTATATAACCTTCTTTTAATAAATATTCACTAAGTCGGTTATACCACATTTGTACTGATTGCTTTAGACCATACAAAGATCTTTGCAATTTGATTGAAAATATTTCGCGGGACTTTGAATTATGTACGTCAGGCATTTTAAATCCTTCGGGATTTTTTATGTATATCTCATTATCAAGTGAGCCATAAAGGTAGGCTGTAACCACATCCATTAAATACATGTCAAGCCTTTTATGGACAGATTAATGAGATAACGGAATGTTATTGCATCCATAACAGGTGAATATGTCTCTTCATAATCGACTCCACGCCTTTGTGAAAATTCTTGTGCAACAAGGCATACCTTATATCTTTGTACCTAATTTTTCTCATTTCTCTTACTTACAAAGACCCATTTATAGCCAACAGGCTTAACACCATTAGGTGTTTGGACTACATGCTCAAAAACTTCACGTTTTGCAAGTGAATCCAACTCGGATTGGATTGCATCTTGCCATTTTGGCCAATCACGTCTCTGTCGATATTCTCTAACAAATTGTGATTCAAGATCCTCACTATTTTGCATAATGCTAGATGTAGCATTGTATGCAAAGACATAACCCACCACTATATCCAATCGATTCAAATTTGTCACAATATCGATTGGGTTTATTGATAGTTCCTTATTTGCTTGAGTCTCAGGTTCAGTAATTTCCTCATGAATCTCAGGATTGGTTAAATTGTGGATTTCTTCATGAGACTCTTTCATAGTGTCATCTTGATCATTTATTTTTCTTTTTCTAGAATTTCGATCATTAGAACCCAATGGTCTGCCACGCTTTAGGCGTGCTTTTGACCCATTAGCTATGACACTAGAAGATTATCCAACAGGGACATCAATACGGATTGGAACATTCTCTGCATGGATATGTGATTTTGTTATCCTTTTTAGATATGTAAATGCGTCTGATATTTGATTTGCTATTTTCTTCAAATGAATACTATATTTTGTAGTTTTTTCACAAATAGAGGCATGTGGATCAAGATGAGACAATGATGGATTTTTTCACAAAATTTCCCGTTTGGTTTCACCAATTTCTTCTCCTAATTTTGGAAAAAGTATCTCATCGAATCGACAATCTGCAAATCGAGCAGTAAACAAATCTCTTGTTAATGTTTCGAGGTAGCAAAAAATGGAGGGTTATTCAAACCTAACATATATTCCTAACCTTCTTTGGGGATCCATCTTGGTGCGATATGGCTGTGCTACAAGCACATATACTGTGCACCCAAAGTTTTTTAAATAGGATATATTAGGTTCATGACCCAAAACTAATTACAACGGGGAATATTTATGATAATTTGTCGGTCTAAGATGAACTAGCATTGCTACATGCAAAATGGCATGACCCCAAACAGAAGTGGGCAACCTTGTTTTCATGAGTAACGGTCTTGCTATCAATTACAAACATTTAATCAAAGATTCTGCAAGGCCATTTGAGTGTGAACATAAGTTACAGGATGTTTAACTTTTATCCCAATTGATAAACAATAATCATTAAATGATTGGGATGAAAACTTAGCAGCATTAACAAGTCGAATAGACTTAATTGGATTATCAAAATATTGTGCTCGTAATCGAATTATTTGTGCCATTAATTTTACAAACGCGAGTTTGCGAGATGACAATAGGCATACATGAGACCATCTAGAAGATGCATCTATTAAGACCATAAAATATCTAAACGACCTACTAGGTGGGTGAATAGGTCTACAAATGTCCCCTTGTATACGTTCCAAAAATGCAAGGGACTCAATTCCAACCTTTGTTGGTGATGGTCTAATAATTAACTTGCCTTGGTAACAAGAAGTGCAAGAAAATTCATTATTTAAAAGAATCTTTAAATTCTTTAATGGATGTCCATTTGAGTTTTCTATAATTTGTCTCATCATAATTGATCCAGGATGTCTCAATCAATCATGTCAAAGTACAAAAGTATTGGAATCAGTAATCTTTTGATTTACAGTAGAATGTGCCTCAATTGCACTAATTGTTGTCCAATACAGGCCACAAGATAAAGATAGGAACTTCTCAATAACCCTTTTTCTGGCCAGAGACATTCTTGGTAACGATGAGATATTCAAGATTATTCTCATCTATTGTCTCAATATGATATCCATATCGGCGGATATCTTTAAAACTCAACAAGTTCCTATTGGACTTGGAGGAGAACATTGCATTATCTATGATAAATATTGTTCCCCTAGGCAGAGTTATAGTAGCTCTTTCAGAGCCTTCAATTAGATTACTACTAGTAGAATTTGTAGTAACATCTGCCTTACACATACTTAAATGAGAGAAATATTTCTTCTCTTTGAATATCGTACGTGTCGTATATGAATCAATTAAACAAAATATTTCTACAATTGAACTTTGATCCAAGTTTATTTTGTGAGATATCCATATTTCTTTCTCATAATTTGACATACAAAACAAAATTTACGAATAAACATTAGTATTATCAGAGAAAAGGGAAAAGAAACAAAGTTAAATCAATGATTCAATAATGACCTTTTAATGTAATTTCGACCAAACTCTGATTATGATACAAACAATTTGTATACGGGCAAAATAGATTTCGACTTTCCTATGTTCGATCGAGATCAAGTGGCAAGAAACCGGAGTAGGAGTTTGGGAGTAAGGTCTGAAGACAGTACAAACGAGCCTCAAGTCCAAAGGCTGCTCGAGGAGTCGACTCGACAATCTTATCGAGCTCGTGACCAAATCAATCTGCAAGGCATTGCTTCGAGGTAAAAAATGTACCACGCCCATCCCGAAGGTCGGACTCAAGCCAAGACCGAAGGGCCGACCCTGTAACGAGTTCGAGCCAGTATCGAGTTCACAGACAAGAGCCGTTACAATCGCACCAAGAGAGAGATTCTTGGCGGGAATCGAGGAAGAGACAAATCATCATGGGTCCTCCATTATATGCTTTATTTTATTATTTTATTATAAATAAAGTAATGACCCTATATTATAAAAGGGGGGATCCTTGTAAGCTAGGGACACTGAATAGATTGGAACAAAAGATCTTTTCTCATATACAAAGATATCTCCTTGTGCTTGTTTTACTTCATCTTATTCATTCTTTCTGTTCATCATTCCCATTCTCATAGTAAAAATACTTGTATTGTTATCTTTATATCAAAAGGTATCACGTCTCCTTAGAACCATACATAAATTTAACGTTATCCGATTTTTCGGGTAAACAGTTTGGCGCCCACCGTGGGGCTAAGGATAACGGTGATTGTTTGATATAAATCTACAGTACACACCAGCTTACAACTTCAAATCAGCAATGGCTTTACCTATCGACCACGAAGCCGGCCTTCAAGATGAAACCAATAACTTGGCACCTGGGGCCGGAAGGCCACTTGACGATGGCACTGAGGCTCGAATCGAAGTACCCAAAATTTGAGCCGAAGTACCATTGGATGTCAATTCACAAATAGCTCTGGAGGCGAATCAGCATTCCGAACCGTAAAGAAGCATTCGGGGCAGTACTCGATCCGTAGTCCGAGACACCCCATAACGCGGGGGAAATCGGGGCCAGCTTACGTATGATCTTTGAGATGCTACAAGCCCAACAAGTAGCGATAGCTCAGTTACAGAGCCAAACTCATATACAAAGCAGACCGTATTCCAATCCGCTTCGAGAAATCACCCCCAGAACGGAGCCCGCCATAGTGAAATCAAACGAGCAAGAATCGGGGACCACTCCCGAAATTACCAAATTGCTCGAGGAAGTCACAAAACGAGTCGAAGCCAACGACAAGAGAGTGAAAACATACAATGCCAGGGTCGATCAAATCTCGGGAGCTCCACCAATAATAAAAGGGCCTGATTCAAAAACATTCATACAAAAGCCTTTTCCCTCGAGTGCGGCCCCAAAACAATCCCCAAAAAATTCTGTATGCCCAAAATTCCCAAATATAACGGTATGACCGATCCTAACGAACATGTCACCTCTTACACATGTGCCATCAAAGGTAACAATTTGGAGGACGATGAGATTGAATCCATGTTGTTGAAAACGTTCGGGGAGACCCTCTCGAAGGGAGCAATGATCTGGTATCACAATTTACCACCAAATTCCATCGATTCTTTTGCCATGTTAGCAGGTTCGTTCGTAAAGGCACATGTTGGTTCCATAAAGGTTGCAACAAGAAAATCAGACCTCTTCAAAGTAAAGCAAAGGGGTAATGAAATGCTGAGGGAATTCGTATCTCGATTTCAAATGGAACTCATGTAATTGCCACCGGTCACAGACGATTGGGCCGTACAAGCTTTCACCCAAGGGTTGAACTAGATAAGTTCGACAGCATCACGTCGGCTGAAACTAAATTTGATTGAGTATCCAGCAATAACTTGGGCAGATATACACAACCGATATCAATCGAAAATTAAGGTCGAGGATGATCAGTTAGGAGCTCCGTATGGACTCGTGCATCAGAACAGGACAACTACTAAAAACCAAAGGGAGATCGATAGAGAAAAAAGGTCGAACAGAGACCGATATCAACCCTACGTTGTAGATCAGATGAACAACGGTTCAACACGCAATACAGTTTGGAACAATTGAAGGATTTATTGAGGGCAAAATTCTCGGGGACTTATGAGCAAGAGCGCCTTTGATAAATATGTCGATCCTATAGAAGCACCTCAATTATCAGAGTATAACTTCAACGTTGGTGCATCCGCCATCGTGTCGGTTATCGAAACATCAAAGACACTAAATGGCCTCGACCCATGCAGACCGATCCTGCCCAAAGGAATCCCAATCAAATGTGTGAATATCATGGCACCCACGGCCACAGAACAGAAGATTGCAGGCAACTAAGAGAGGAAGTAGCCTGCTTATTTAACAAAGGGTACTTTCGGGAATTTCTGAGTGATAGGGCGAAGAACCATTTTAAAAACAGGGATTTCGGTAAGCAAAACGAGCAAGAAGAACCGCAACACGTCATTCACATGATCATCGGCGGCGTCGATACCCCTCAGGGACCAGTGCTTAAACGCACTAAAACATCGATTGTGAGGGAAAAGCGATCTCGAACTCAAGATTACGCACCCATAGGGACTTTGTCCTTTGATGATGAAGATGAAGAAGGAGTCATCCAACCTCATAACAATGCACTGGTAATATCCGTACTCATGAATAAAACTAAAATTAAGCATGTGTTAATCGATCCAGGTAGCTCGGCCAACATCATCAGATTGAAGGTCGTAGAACAGCTAGGCCTACAGGACCAGATCGTACCCGCAACTTTGGTTCTAAACGGATTAAATATAGTATGTGAAACCACCAAAGGTGAGATAATCCTACCAATTGTGACCGGGGAGTTTGACTTTTTGATATTGGGGTCGGAATCCAGTTCTGAAAATTTTCACAGCTCCGTTATGTCATTTGTGACTTGGGTGCAACATTTGAGGTCAATCAGACTTGATTTGATAGGTTCCGGTGTTGTTTGTAGAAATTAGAAATTTCAAAGTTCATTAGGCTCGAATTGGGGTGAAATTCATGGTTTTAGAGTTGTTTGAGGTGATTTAAGGATTCGACTAAGTTCATATGATGTTTTAGGACTTGTTGGTATATTTGGTGGAGGTCCCGAGGGCCTCGTGTAAGTTTCAGATGGTTAACGGATCAAGAATTGAACTACAACAGTTGCTGCAATTTCCTTCTATTGGAAATTTCTTCTGCCAGATTCGAGCCTAGAAACTGAGCTCAGATCGAGCCCAGGGTCGAGGGCCACGATCGAAGNAATTTGGAGGACGATGAGATTGAATCCATGTTGTTGAAAACGTTCGGGGAGACCCTCTCGAAGGGAGCAATGATCTGGTATCACAATTTACCACCAAATTCCATCGATTCTTTTGCCATGTTAGCAGGTTCGTTCGTAAAGGCACATGTTGGTTCCATAAAGGTTGCAACAAGAAAATCAGACCTCTTCAAAGTAAAGCAAAGGGGTAATGAAATGCTGAGGGAATTCGTATCTCGATTTCAAATGGAACTCATGTAATTGCCACCGGTCACAGACGATTGGGCCGTACAAGCTTTCACCCAAGGGTTGAACTAGATAAGTTCGACAGCATCACGTCGGCTGAAACTAAATTTGATTGAGTATCCAGCAATAACTTGGGCAGATATACACAACCGATATCAATCGAAAATTAAGGTCGAGGATGATCAGTTAGGAGCTCCGTATGGACTCGTGCATCAGAACAGGACAACTACTAAAAACCAAAGGGAGATCGATAGAGAAAAAAGGTCGAACAGAGACCGATATCAACCCTACGTTGTAGATCAGATGAACAACGGTTCAACACGCAATACAGTTTGGAACAATTGAAGGATTTATTGAGGGCAAAATTCTCGGGGACTTATGAGCAAGAGCGCCTTTGATAAATATGTCGATCCTATAGAAGCACCTCAATTATCAGAGTATAACTTCAACGTTGGTGCATCCGCCATCGTGTCGGTTATCGAAACATCAAAGACACTAAATGGCCTCGACCCATGCAGACCGATCCTGCCCAAAGGAATCCCAATCAAATGTGTGAATATCATGGCACCCACGGCCACAGAACAGAAGATTGCAGGCAACTAAGAGAGGAAGTAGCCTGCTTATTTAACAAAGGGTACTTTCGGGAATTTCTGAGTGATAGGGCGAAGAACCATTTTAAAAACAGGGATTTCGGTAAGCAAAACGAGCAAGAAGAACCGCAACACGTCATTCACATGATCATCGGCGGCGTCGATACCCCTCAGGGACCAGTGCTTAAACGCACTAAAACATCGATTGTGAGGGAAAAGCGATCTCGAACTCAAGATTACGCACCCATAGGGACTTTGTCCTTTGATGATGAAGATGAAGAAGGAGTCATCCAACCTCATAACAATGCACTGGTAATATCCGTACTCATGAATAAAACTAAAATTAAGCATGTGTTAATCGATCCAGGTAGCTCGGCCAACATCATCAGATTGAAGGTCGTAGAACAGCTAGGCCTACAGGACCAGATCGTACCCGCAACTTTGGTTCTAAACGGATTAAATATAGTATGTGAAACCACCAAAGGTGAGATAATCCTACCAATTGTGACCGGGGAGTTTGACTTTTTGATATTGGGGTCGGAATCCAGTTCTGAAAATTTTCACAGCTCCGTTATGTCATTTGTGACTTGGGTGCAACATTTGAGGTCAATCAGACTTGATTTGATAGGTTCCGGTGTTGTTTGTAGAAATTAGAAATTTCAAAGTTCATTAGGCTCGAATTGGGGTGAAATTCATGGTTTTAGAGTTGTTTGAGGTGATTTAAGGATTCGACTAAGTTCATATGATGTTTTAGGACTTGTTGGTATATTTGGTTGAGGTCCCGAGGGCCTCGGGTGAGTTTCAGATGGTTAACGGATCAAGAATTGAACTAGAACAGCTGCTGCAATTTCCTTATGTTGGAAATTTTGCTTCTGCCCAGAAATAGAGGCCAGATTGAGCTTAGGGTCAAGGGCCACGATCGAAGCCCAGATAGAGCTCAGGATCGAGGGCTACGATCGAAGCCATGATCTAGCCCAGAGTCGACACGATCGAAGCCATGATCGAGCCCAGGGTTGAGGGCCACGATCGAAGCCCGGGTCGAACTCATAATCGAAGGCCATGACCGAGGCCCATGATCGGACCCCATGATCGGACTCCCCATGATCGAGGCCCAAGATCGATGATCGAGGTCCAGGATCGGACTCTCATGATCGAGGTCCAGGATCGGACTCCACGATCGACGTCAGCCTGGACAGATCCGTAAGTTATAAAAATAGGGGCGGTTTCGCCTCATTCGCCATTTTTAACAACTTGGAGCTTGAGCAGAGGCGATGTTTGATATATCTTCAAGAACAAATATTGGGATAAGTGTTCTTAACTCAATCTTGGTTAGATTACCCAAATCCATCACTGTTTTTAACTCTTAATTGGTGATTTAAGTCGGAAAATTTTGAAAACCCTCTTGGATAGATTAGTCGATTTGAGGGTCGAATCGTTATTGAAATTTAGTCATTTTGGTATGGTTAGACTCGTGGTTGAATGAGCGTTCATATTTCGTAACTTTCGTCGTATTCCGAGATGTGGGTCCTACGAGCCATTTTTGAATTAATTTCGGATTTTTATTGAAAAATGTAGTATTTTCTTATAGAATTAATTCTATAATTTTTGTTGACGGTATCGAATTAATTATGACTAGATACAGGTCGATCAGAGTCGGAAAATCGAGGAAAAAGCATAATACTTGATTAAATTGGAGAAGTGACTTGTCTAACCTTGTGTGAGGGAAATTTTCCCTAGGATTGATATTAATGTGATTTTTGAATTGTGTTGAAAGTCGGGTACACGAGGTGACGAGTGTGTACACGGGCTAAATTTGAAGAATTATATTTTTTTTAAATTGTGTAAATCATTATTGTGCATTTATTAAAATATTCTATGTTGTTATATTCTTCATCATTGATTAAATATTTATATTTTAAATTTGTTTGATCTTCTCCTGCTAATTGTTTTATCTGTTTAGTTGGAACTTGGTTTCTTTTATTCTGTGCATTATTTGAAGGTTGATTTTCTCTAAATTAAACATTATTAATTTGAAGTATTCGGCATTTTTAAACTTGATATTGAAGCAACGTGTTAAAGAATTTAAAATATTATTTTCCTGAATTATTTACTCCTGAATATTTTCGTAAGATTTCCGTACTGATTGTGATAGAGCAGTGAGCTCTTTATTGTGGAAAAATATTGTTGTTGAATTATTTTGGCAAGTTAAATTATTTGAGCACTTGAGGTGCAAATTATGATGTATTGTGATATTGATACGCATGCGGTGGTATAAGGTCTGGGTGTTAAAACGCATGCGGTGAGATAAGGGTGGCTTGATACACGTGGCTAGTAGGGGTAACTACTAGAAGTCATGTGGTGTGATAATGATGGCTAAAACGCGGGATGCTATTTCGGAAAAAATATTTTCTTTAAATAAATTGTGAAGGCTTCCGTGGTGGTATAAGAAAATGAGATATTGTGAATTTATTTATGATTTGGA
This sequence comes from Nicotiana otophora, assembly GCA_000715115.1. NCBI lineage: Eukaryota > Viridiplantae > Streptophyta > Magnoliopsida > Solanales > Solanaceae > Nicotiana > Nicotiana otophora. Next base: position 15,040 of record AWOL01S0053320.1, read on the forward strand.
ACTACGAGGCGGTACCTCGGGAGTGCCCTTGTTTATATTGATTATGGCCATAGTTGCTTTCGATTAATTGTTGTGATTTTCATAAAGTTGAAAAGAATTCTGTTTTGATTCCACGAGATATTATTTGCAATTATTTAGTGTCATTAAATGTGACATACTATTTGATTCACTTCCAATGTCATTTTATTTTGCTACATTGATAAACATTTTACCATGCCATTATTATATTCTAGTAGGGCCTCACCTGACCTCGTCACTATTCTACTGAGGTTAGGCTTGGCACTTACTGGGTACCACTGTGGTGTACTCATACTACGCTTCTGCACATCTTTTTGTGCAGATCCAGGTACATCTTACCAGCCTAGACGTCAGTGAGTTACCTGCGTACGGAGACTTCGA
>AWOL01S0053320.1:15514-55724 GCA_000715115.1 Nicotiana otophora
TGAGAATAAATTCTTAGAAGCTTGTGACTTATTTCTGCCGGGTTTTGGGAGTTGTAATCATTTGAATTGTAGATTATTTATTTTCAGATATTTATGATTATTCCGCATTGATAGGCTTACCTAGTCTTAGAGACTAGGTGCCATCATGACACCCTACAGAGGGAAATTTGTGGTCGTGACAAAAGCCTATAAATACAACTATTTTGAAATAGAGGTAAAACAGTGCAAGTACGATATCAGATGGTGACTCTGAAGCGTGCGAACGCAGCAACAGGTTTACCTTGAGTCTCCACAGCAAGATCCGTACCGCTAGAGATCGGTCAACTGACTCCATATTTACCTGGATCTACACAAAAATGTACAGAAGTGTAGTATGAATATACCACAGTCGGTACCCAATAAGTATCAAGACTAACCCGAGTGGAGTAGTGACGAGGTACAGTATAACGACCCGACTTATCGTTTAAAGAATTTACGTTCCGTTCGGTGGATTAAGGTCTCGAGCAGCTTTGAAATGTGTCTTATGACTTGCCAGGGTGGTCAAGTTTAGTTTTCGGATGATTCAGGATTTAATTGAAAGAACAATTCTTGTTTTGGAAGCTTAAGTTGAAATGATTGACCGAATGGTGAATTATGTGTAAACGACCCCGAAATGGAGTTTTTATGATTTCAATAGCTTCGTATGGTGATTTTGGACTTAGGAGCATTTCCGAAACGGTTTTTGGAAGTCCGTAATGAAATGTTGCTTGAAATGATGAAATATGAATTTTTGGGAAGTTTGACCGGGGAGTTGACTTTTTGATATCGGAGTCGGAATCTAGTTTTAAAAATTTTCATAGATCCTTTATGTCATTTATGACTTGTGTACAAAATTTGAGGTCAGTTGGAATTGATTTGATAGGTTTCGGCATCGAATGTAGAAGTTGGAAATTCTTAAGTTCCTTAAACTTGAATTGGGGTATGATTCGTGGTTTTAGCGTTGTTTTATGTGATTTGAGATTTCAATTAAGTTCGTATGATATTTTAGGACTTTTTGGTTTATTGGGTTGAGGTCCCGAGGGCCTCGGGTGAGTTTTAGATCAGTTTTAACTGTTGATTTCTTTGACAGCAGTGTGCAAAACTTTTGATACACAGAGCTGACTTTGGAAGCTTATATCTCAAAATCTATAAACAACAACAACAACAACAACCCAGTATAATCCCACTAGTGGGGTCTGGGGAGGGTAGTGTGTACGCAAACCTTACCCCTACCCTGGGGTAGAGAGGCTGTTTCCAATAGACCCTCGGCATCCTTCCCTCCAAGAACTACCCACCTTTGCTCTTGGGGTGACTCGAACTCACAACCTCTTGGTTGGAAGTGGAGGGTGCTTACCATCAGAGCAACCCACCTTGTCTATAATCTATAAAGAATATGGAAATTATCAAAACATGAAAGTTGTATCCCATTGATTCTAGTTTCCAGAATGATAAAATCATTCATTATTTGGATATTTGTACTAAAAGTTATGATCGATTGTCCGAAGGCGGTACTGCAGATTTTAGCTACAACAGTGTGCATCGCCAGAAAGTTGGGTGATGAGTAAAACATGAAAGTTGTAGCCCTTTGTATCTAGTTCACAGAAATGTAAATCGTTTGGAAGTTGGGATTGAGTACAAGAAGTTGTGGTTGATTTACTACAGGCTGTCGGGGTAGAGATTTTGAAGAGTTTGTTGTTTTCAACATAAGCATGTAATGATCCAAAGGTCCATTTTTAGTTCTAGAGATCGAAATTGAATTTTGAGACTTCCGGGATTTTGATAATGAATTATAGGAGTGATATGGAAAGTTTGATCTAATGTCATCAAGTCGCGATTGAGTTTGTAGCGCAAAACATGAGTTAATTGTTTAACGAGCAAAATTGGTATCGTATTAAGCAAATGAGCTCCGAACTGAGTTTCGATTGAACGGCTAGGTTCGTATTATTATTTGTGACTCATATGAACAAGAATCATTGAATTCCGAGTTTGTATGATGGAGTTAGAGGCTTTTTAATAAAAATAATAACTGCTGGTGCAAGCAAGTTCTGGTGTGGACTTTTAGTGGCGAAAAATGGACTTTTAGTGACTGAAAATGGACTTTTAGTGACGGATGGGCAGAAACTTAAGGACCAAAAGAGTCATTTCCTCCATTTCGGTATTGGATTTTTGGAGCACGGTTCTTGGGAGATTTTGAGGACTGTTTCACGACTTCGACTTAGGATAAGTGTCCTATATCCAAAAGTGATTATATTTCATAAATCCATGGTTATAGTCATCATTTATTTTGGATTTAAATGGAAGAAATCAAGATTTTTGCAAAACGTTTCAAGAACAAAATTTTTAGTTTTGGAGGTCGAGTTGTTATTGGAATTCGATAAAATTGGTATAGGAGGACTCGTAATTGAATGGGTTGTCGGATTTTGTGAGTTTCGTCAGATTCTGAGACGTGGACCCCACGAGCGATGTTTGAGTTAAATTTCGAATTTTGTTGGAAAATTAGTATTTTCATATGAAATTAATTCCTATAATTAGTATTGACTGAATTGAATTAATTTGGATAGATTTGAGCTGTCCGGAGGTCAATTCAAGTAAGAAGGCAATTTTAGAATATCGGTCTAACTTTAAAAAGGTAAGTATCTTGCATAACCTTGTGTGGGGGAATTTTTCCTAGGCATTGAGTCTTATGTGGAATTGTATGATTGGAAAATCATGTACGCGAGGTGACGAGTACGTACTTGGTTTATATGTTAAAAATTTGGAGACACCCTTATGTATTAAATTGGAAAATTGTGGAAATTTAGTAAATCCTTGATTTGCCATACCTCATTCTTTGTTTGTTGAGTTTCTATTTATATGATAATTTAGCGTGATTACGACTTGGGATTTTATGAGAATTTCGTGTGTTTGTTGATTTGAAATTTCCTGGAAATAATTATATTATGGATTTTTCTGTATGCAAATAATTTATTAAATAAGTTTAAATTGAGGTACTAATATATTTTTCAAAAATTTGGACTAAAGAAGGTGTTGTGTCATGCTGAGTTAATTTTCCTTCCTTGTTATTGTTTTGAGATTTTATATACATTGTGTGGAGCCTTGTCTATTTTTGAGAAATTTATTGATTTTACTATATCATTGGAATTGGTTGTGGTTGTTAGGCAAATTTGGATAGGAATTGATTGTGTTGTGTTGTCGTGATAATATTCCGTGTAAATTGTTGTGTGATTTGAGTTATTATTATCAGGATATAAGGGTGACATTTCACTGTTGATATTATGTGGGTATAAGGGCAGCATTTAATTGCGGTTATGTGTGTTGGAATATTGTCTGGGCGGAGTGATTAGTGTGGGTATTATACAGAGCGATAAGGGTGTCTATATGAGCGATAATGGTGGCTATTGATATTGTCAGGGCGGAGGGATAATGGAGGTTATGATAGGAGTGATAATGGTGGCTATAAGAGAGATAAGGGTGACTATTGTCAGGGATGATATGTGATGATGTGGAGTTATTGTGTTGGTAATTTTTATGTGATGTTGTGGGGTTATTGCGTTGGTATATATATGTGGCGAGATAAGGCGAGAATATTATTATGCGCGTGTAACGAGACAAGGCAGACACACCGTATGTGCATAAGTCAATAGTAATAATAGGACGACAGAAACTTCGTGCAAACGCCCGAACAAAACTTCCCAACAATATAACGTGCCAATATCACATCTCATAAATTGCACCTCAAGTGCTCAAATATTAAAATTTATCACAGATTGCACATCAAGTGATCAAATATTACAATTTATCATAGATTGCACATCATGTGCTCAAATATTACAACTCGCAACAAAATTCAACAATACATTAGTTTCCACAATAAGGAGCTCATGGCTCGACCATAATGTGCACAAAAATCTTACCAATTATATCCGGGAGTGAACAACTCAACAAAATAATATTTCATATAAAACTCAATGTGAAAATCACACCAAATCATTATATAAAAATAAATCCAACAAAACAAGGATTTAGGCAAGACAACTAAAGGATTTAATAAGTGCCAATAATCTCCAATTTAATGCATAAGGGCGTCTAGGGATTTTAACCAATGTAATTTGCACATATAAACCAAGTACGTACTCGTCACCTCGCGTACATAGTTTTCAATTACCCAAACTGCACATAAGACTCAATGCCTAAGGGGATTTTTCCCCGCTCAAAGTTAGGCAAGATACTTACCTTTTTAAAGTTAGGCCGATATTCCAGAATAGCCTTCTTGCTTGAATTGACCTCCGGACAACTCAAATCTATCCAAATTAATTGTATAACTTCATTAAAATTAATCGGAAATAATTTCGGATAATAAAATATCGACTTAAAATTTTATTCTAAAAAGTTAACGCGGGGCCTGCCTCTCGGAACCCGATAGAAGTTTCACGAAATTCAAACACCCATTCCGATAAGAGTTTAACCATACCAATTTTATCAAATTCCGATAACGAATCGACCGCCAAATCCTCAATTTAAGATATAGAAATTTTCTGCCATTTTCAACCAAATTCACTAATTTCATGATAAAAACAACAATAGATTCATGTATTTTTAACCAAAATCGAGTTAGGAATTCTTACCCAAATGTTTTTCTTGAAAGACCCTCAAAAAATCGCGTCACCCGAGCTTACTTGGTCCAAATATGGAAGAATGAGACGAATTTCGACTTTATTCTGCTGCCCAGGGGTTTGTTCTTTGCGTTCGCGGTCCCTCCCTCGCGTTTGCGATGAACAAATTCTTCAACAACTATTTTCAATCTCTTCTGAGACAGCCTCTAGTATAATGGTCATAACTCTCTGTACAAAACTCCAAATGATTAATGGTTTGACTTTCTGAAAACTATACTCTAAGTGATATAACTTTCATTTGTTGCTCATCTCCTAATTCCTTATAGATTGCGAGATATAAGATTCCAAGTCAGCCATGTGCAACAGAGATTTTCAAACTCTTCCCAAACATCCTATAGTGTATCCACCTTAACTTTTGATACACAACTCCAAATGAGAAATTGTACCTTTATGAAAACTAGACACAGAGGGATACAACTTTCTTTTTTGGATAATCTCTAAATTCCTTATAGATTGTGAGATATGAGCCTCGAAAGTCAGACGATCGACAACAAAAATTCCTTCTTCGCGAACGCGAAGAACAAAGTCCAACAGCAAAATTCTTCTTCGCGAACATGACAGGCTCCTCATGAACGCGAAGAACAACACTAAAACCAACAACCAGCAACATCAAAACACCCAAACTTGGTCCGGAACCACCCCGAATCAAACCCGAGGCCCCCGGTTCCCCGTCCAATCATACCAACCAGTCCCAATACATAACAAAAACATGCTCGAGACCTCAAATCACATTAAATAACATCAAAACCATGAATCGCACCCCCAATTCAAGCTTTATGAAACTTAAAAATTTTAAACTTCTACATTCGATGCCGAAATCTATCAAATCAAGTCCGATTGACCTCAAATTTTGCATACAAGTCATAAATGACATAACAGAGCTATGAAAATTTTCGAAACTAGATTCAGACCCCTATCAAAAAGTCAACTCCCCGTTTAAACTTCTCAAAAATTTAATTTTCGCCATTTGAAGCCAAATTCCACTACGGACTTTCAAATAATTTTTCAGACACGCTCCTACATCCAAAATCACCATACAGAGCTATTGAAAATCATCAGAATTCGAATCCGAGGTCATTTACACATAAGTCAAATCTCCTGTCAACTCTTTTCATTTTAGCTTCTAAATAAAAATTGTTCTTTCAATTTAATTCCGAATTCTCCGAAAAATCAAACTCTACCGCACCGGCGGGTCATAATACATGTTACGAAGCTGCTCGAAATCTTAAGTCACCGAATGAGGCATTAATTCTTAAAACGACAAGTCAGGTCGTTACACCGTCTCAATTACTATTGGAAGGAGATTCTTTTCTAGTGCTATTTTGACCCATGTAGAAGGGCCAATGTTTCCATGTATATATTTGTAGCGTGCTGAATTCTCATATTGAATCCCATATTCCATTGACCACTACTATCCCTGAACACTCATCCCAATCCTCCTACCTTTGGGTTTCCCGCGCACGAGCCATCAATATTTAATTTATAGTAGTTTACAGCAGGTGGCTCCCATTTTACGAGAGTGATTCTCTTGGAGAGTTTACTACCTAGGTTTTTAGCCAGAAAGATGAATTAAATAGTTTTATTTATAGGTTGGCTAATGGTGGGAGGAAGTTTGTTTCCTAGGAAGATTTTCTCATTGCTGAAGCTCCAAATATATCATAGTAGAAAGGGGAGGAAGTCAGCCCACATGATAAGGTTATTGAAGGATTTCGTTGAGGCAAGTTGTTTTTCTAGCCAATTGAACATGGCATCTTCATCATTCGAGTCCAGAGGGTAGCTATGCGCAGTCTTAGTTTGCACTCATATAGACCTAGAGTAGGAGCATTTGAAGAAGATATGTTCTATGTTCTCACTCTCCATGTTACATATGCTACATGTGTCAAACGCACCATTTCTGATTATGCTAGCAAGCTTTAGGTCCAGTTCATTGAGCTGGGATAGGTCCTTATATATAGTTCCTAAGGTTTCCTAGTTGGTTAATTCAGTTGTCTTGCTAGATATTTATGGACATCCTATTCCCTACTAGCCACATAGTAGAGCCTTTCCTTATAATTTTCCAAACATGAGAACTGCCAAGTTAGAGCTGCGTTGAAGGAAGAGTTTTTCCAGTGAGTATTGGGGATACCCAAGCCTACTTGCTTCTTAGGCATTGTGACAATACTCCATCTAACAACAACAACAGCTGCCCAGTATAATCCCACTAGTGGGGTCTGGAGAGGGTAGTGTGTACGCAGACCTTACCCCTACCCTAGGGTAGAGAGGCTGTTTCCAAATGACCCTCGACATCCTTCCCTCCAATACTCCATCTAACAACAACAACAGCTGCCCAGTATAATCCCACTAGTGGGGTCTGGAGAGGGTAGTGTGTACGCAGACCTTACCCCTACCCTAGGGTAGAGAGGCTGTTTCCAAATGACCCTCGACATCCTTCCCTCCAATACTCCATCTAACAACAACAACAGCTGCCCAGTATAATCCCACTAGTGGGGTCTGGAGAGGGTAGTGTGTACGCAGACCTTACCCCTACCCTAGGGTAGAGAGGCTGTTTCCAAATGACCCTCGACATCCTTCCCTCCAATACTCCATCTAACAAGGTGACATTTCTTTTTTTCATCTGTGCTACCCCATAGGAAGTTCCTTTGGATTTAGTCTAAGGGGTTGTTTTAGGGAGATCATATATTTACATAACATGATTGGGGATTGCTGCCAAAGTTGCTTTAATAAGGGTTATTCTACCGGCAATATTTAGGAATTTAGTTTTCCAACCCTTTAGTCTAGTATTCATGCGGTCTAGAACAAATTGAAAATCTTTCTTAGTGGGTCTCGCATTAGGCATAGGAAATCCTAGGTACTTTCCAAAGTTGTTAGCATGTCTCATTGAAAAGCAGTTGCTAATGTGGTCCATTTTATCTATGGAAGTGTTTTTTGAAAAGCTTATTTTAGATTTTGGGCAGTTGATTAACATAAGTATTACGTAGTTAGTTTTCTTTCATTGAGTATCCAAGTCTTTTTATCTCTTTTTAATTTTTTTAAATTATAATCGTATATCATCCTAATAGATATATCTAGTTATTCCCCAATCCCACGATTTAAGGGATTGATTTTTACCATGCTCACGATATGCCATTTTCTACCATTTATGTTTACTATCCAATGAAGATGCAAGAGCTAGATTCAAATACTAAAAAGGGAAAAGGTAAAGAAAAATTAAAATATAAGAGAACTAACTTCTTTTTTGTCACGACCCAAAATCCCACCACAGGCGTCGTGATGGAACCTAGTCTCTAAGACTAGGTAAGCCGATTTCCATTACATTTTCGAAGCCATTTTTTTTAGTAATCAAAACTAACAGCGGAAATAATTACAATACACAACCTCCCAAGACTGGTAGTACTGAGTCACGAACTCTAATTGAATACATAGAATGATCACGAGGACCGAATATACAATACTGTTTGATTACAAATTAACAGTACAATGAAATGAAAAGTCTCCAAGGGACTGCAACGACCAAGCAGCTCTACCTTGAATCCTTACGATCCCGCTTTAATTCTGCTCAAGTCCGATATTTTCAATACCTGACTCTGCACAAAAATGTGCAGAAGTGTAGTATGGGTACGCCACTGTCGGTACCTAGTAAGTATCAAGACTAACCTCAATGGAGTAGAGACGAGGTACAGTCAAGACACTCACTAGTCTAATAACCTGTGCAATATAATATACAAAATAATAGGAAACAAATAACAATAGGGCAACATGAAACAACCAGTGATATGCACATTAGACAACAAGAATACCATTAATATCACTCAACAATTAATAAGTACAATTACACCCAAGTAAATCAAGTCCTTCAAGTAAATGTCTATCACATATAATTCTTCCAAATAATTCTCTTTCAAATATAATTTTCTCAAATAATTATTTTTTAAATATAATTCTTTCAATAAATCTTTTCAAATATAATTTCCTCAAATAAATATCTTTCCAATACAATTCTTTCCTATAATACTTTCTAAGTAAAAATCCTTCCAAATAAATATTTTGAATATAATTCTTTCAAATAAAAAGTCACCATGTGACACCTCATTTTATAATCATAAAAATACAGGTCTCAGCCCATTTTCATATTTTTCGTGAATACGGGTTTTCGCCCATTTTCATATTTCCACGGCACCTCGTGCCCATAATTAAATTATCATATTTTCCTGGCACCTCGTGCCATCATTTCATATCACAACTGCACAGACAACTCACGTGTCAAATATCATTATTATTTCATCACAGCACCTCGTGCCCACATTTCATATCTCAACTGCACGGACAATTCACGTGATAAATATCCTCATTATTTACTCACGGCACCTCGTGCCCACATTTCATTTTATAATCCGCCTGGCCATAGCCACAGGCTCTCAATTTCAACATAAATCAGATTGTTATCAATTTACCAACAAGAAGACATTGCACAAGGTATAAAAATAAACACAAGAAAATCACAACATCACATGAAAATCATCAACACTACAACCCCAAATTATCACATATCGTTCCTGACAATAGCCACCCTTATTGCTTCTATTGCCACCCTTATCGCTCCTATTGCCACCCTTATCGCTTCGCCCAAACAATATTCCAATAACACAATAATAGTGAAATGTCACCCTTATACCCACATAATATCAACGGTGAAATGCCACCCTTATCTCCTCAAAATAATAATTCACACAACACAACAATTTACACGGCAAGTTATCACGGCAACATAACAAAATCAATTCACATTACAATTTGCTCAATGGCCACAACAAATTCCAAGGATATAACAAAATCAATTAATTTCACAACAAATAGCCAAAAGCTCCACACAATATGTACAATACCCAAAAACAACCAATAGAGATAGAAACTACTCAACATAAAGCAAAGTCTTCATTAAATTCAAAATTTTAATAATTATATAAACACCTCTTCCTAAGCTCATTTAATTAATTATTTGCAGAGGAAAAATCCATAATGAAATTCAATTCCAATAATTATCAAACCAACAAATTCATGAAATTACATAAATAATCAAGTAACAATCACATCAAATTGTCATATAACAACAGGTTCAATAACAACAAGGATTTAGGCACGATAAATAGATGATTAAATATATACCAACAATTACCTAATTTACCACACAATATGCTCAAGACTTTAACTCAATAAAAATTTACACATATAAGCCGAGTACGTACTCGTCACCTCGCGTACACGGCTTTTCACATTTCACAAATGGCACATAAGACTCGATGCCTAAGGGGTAATTCCCCCACTCGAGGTTAAGTAAGACACTTACCTCTTTGAAGTTATGCCGATATTTCAAAATCACCTTCTTGCTTGAATTGACCTTCGGACCGCTCAAATCTATCCAAATTAATTGTATAACTTCATTAAAATTCATCGGAAATAATTCCGGATAATAATACGTCGATTTAAATTTTATTCCAAAAAAGTCAACAAAAGTCAACACAGGACCCGCCTTTCGGAACCCGACATAATTTTCATAAAATCCGAACAATTATTGCGATACGAGTTCAACCATACCAATTTTATCGAATTCCAATAACAAATCAACCTCCAAATCTTAAATATTCGTTTTTGGAAGATTTTATAAAAATCTTGATTTTCCTCCATTAAATCCGAATTAAATGATGGATTCAAAGACATAATCATGAAAATTAATCAAAACTGGATAAGAATCACTTACTCCAAACACCCACGCAAGAATCTCTCCGAAAATCGCCTTCTACCGAGCTCCCAATTAGATTTTGAGTTATGAACTCAAACCCCCATTTTGGGACTTTTAATTCTGCCCAGAAGTGCCTTCATCGCGTTCGCGACCATAGCTTCGCGTTCGCGAAGCACAAAAAATGTGCTGCCTAGATTCCTTCTTCGTGTTCGCGATATCCTCATCGCGTTCGTTATGCCTTCCGACCTATGTCCTTCACGTTCATGAGACACGAGTCGCGTTCGCGAAGGCTTAACGCCAGGGAGGCCCCCAACTCCCTTTCCTCTTCGTGTTCGCGTCTGACCACTCGCATTCGTGTAGGCTTTCCTCATCTCCTTCTTCGCGTTCGCATCTTCTTCATCGTGTTCACGATGGGCAAATCCAAGCCGTCCAAAATCCTTCTTCGCGAACGCATGAGACCCTTCGCGTTCGTGAAGAACAATACCAGATATCCGTTCCAGCAATTGCAAAACAAGAAAAAATGATCCGAAACCATCCCGGAACTCACCCGAGTCCCCCGGTACCTCAACCAAACATACCATCAAGTCCCAAAATATCATACAAACTTAGTCGAACCTTCAAATCACCTCAAACAACTCGAAAACCACGAGTCATACCTCAATTCAAGCCTAATGAACTTTGAAATTTCAAATTCTATATCTTGTGCCGAAACACATTAAATCAATTCGGAATAACTTCAAATTTTGCACACAAGTCACATTAGACATTACGGACCTATTTCCACTTTCAAAATTGGATTCCGACCCCGATATAAAAAAGTCACCCCCCCACCCGGTCAAACTTTCCAAAATTTTGAGTTTGGCCATTTCCAGCTTAATTCCACTACGGACCTCCAAATAATTTTCCGGACACGCTCTTATGTCCAAAATCATCATACGAAGCTAACGAAACTGATGGAACTCCATTCCAGAGTCGTCTTCATACGGTTCCGACTACGGTCAAAATCCTAATACTTAAGCTTCCTTTTTAGGGACCAAGTATCGCAAATCACTTTGAATCATCCGGTAACTGAATTCAATTACGCACGCAAGTCAATACACATAATAAGAAGCTTCTCAGGGCCTTATCCCGCCAGACGGGGCTTAAATTCTTAAAATGACAAGTCGGGTTGTTACAATTTTGTAATGAAACAATAAAGAAGAATATTGCAAAGAAAGTGAGAGAAATCTTATTGACTTGGGATGAATTACAATGGAATTGAACCCCTCTATTTATAGCGAAAGATGACTTAGCCACCAAGTAACAAACCCTAAAATCTCCCTAAAATATAGACATTCACCTTAAATACAATTCTATTTATAACACTCCCCCTTGAATGTCTATTGAACAACTAATGTGCCTTGTTAAAACCTTAACTAAAATAAAACCTAGTGAGAAAACATTTTAGTGAAGGAAAAAGAGTACACATGTTTAGAAATATGCCTTTTGGTTGCCTCGTTAAAAACCTTGCAAGGAAAATCCAGTGGGACAAAATCTTATAAGGGAAAAAGAGTACAACGCGTATTAACTCCCCCTGATGAGAGCATCAATTCACATCCTTTAGCCTTCGCATCCCAATCTTGTACACTAGTTTCTTGAAGGTTGACATCGGTAGAGATTTGGTGAACAAATCAATGATATTATCACTTGAACGAATATGTTGCACATTGATATCACCACTCTTTTGAAGATCATGTGTGAAAAATAACTTTGGTGAAATGTGCTTTGTCATATCTCCTTTTATGAATCTTCCCTTTAATTGGGCTATGCATGCTGTATTGTCTTCATACAAAATCGTGGGTAGTTTGTCACACTTCAAACCATATTTTTCTCGAATAAGATGTATTATAGACCTCAACCATACCCATTCTCGACTTGCTTCATGAATAGAAATTATCTCAGCATGATTAGATGAAGTAGCCACGATTGATTGCTTAGTCGATCACCAAGATATGACAGTGCCTCCACATGTAAACACATAGCCTGTTTGAGATCGAGCCTTGTGTAGGTCAGATAAATACCCTGCGTTGGCATAACCAACAAGATCGGGACTGCAATCGTTGCCATAGAATAAGCCCAAATCGGTAGTCCCTTTTAGATACTGCAATATGTGTTTGATTCCATTCCAATGTCTTCTTGTAGGAATAGAGCTATATTATTTTGTGTACAGACGGGGACTATTAATATGATAAATATCAATTGGATATGATAATAAATGTATGAGGCATATTATAAGTGATCTGGGGTCTAAGGATAGCCCTAAGTCCAAGTCAAGTTGGAAATTACGTGATAGACTACAGTTCCAAATGGGTACGCACAAGATCACACTTTGGACAAGCATATCTACATATGTATATGTATTTATGTGTTGTACAACCTATAAAATGAAAGATCTTCGAGTCTAGTTTATAACTCTTCAAACCGCTTGTCATTTGGACATTCCTACAAGAAGTTATGACAAATTACCAAAGGCTGGCAGAGGAGTCTGTGGATGCGAAGCATCCGGGGCCACGTCCGAAAGAAAGGCTGGCAGTGAAGTGTTGCCATAGCGTCCAGGTCCGCATCCGAGCTTCAAAGAGGAGTGAAGTGAGGATGCAAACCATCCAGGGTCGCATCCGAAACCCAGAAATCTGGGCATATAAATACAAAATCGGGGGAAGAGAGTAGTTTGTGTATTAGGAGTTAGGGTTCTTTATGGTAAAGAGACGATTTTGAGCTCAAATCAAGTCCAATCAACTAAGGTAAGTTGTTAATGACATTTTGGGTTGATTCTTACTCAATATATATGAGTTCTAACATCATTCTTACATCCAAATACTAGATTTCATCATCAAATCCTCAAGAACATAATAATTACCAAAGTTGTGATTTTTCAAGATTTATCTACTATAGATAATTCCAATGCTTCAAACTCGTTTATTATGAGTAGTTAGAAGTATTTGAAGCATTTGTTACAAGTTTTAATGGTTGAAAGATTGGATTATAAAACTCTAATTCATGGCATGAATCGTATTTTTGAGAAAATAAGAGAGAAAATGAATGGTAATCTTGGCGATGAAATTTATGAATACAATGAACCTATGGAATTATTTGTTAGAAAAAGATGAAAGTAATCAACTAAGTAATCACCCGAATTGTATATTTTGCAAGTGTTGATTATGGAAGACGATGAATAGTAACTTAGTGGCAATTGACAATTGGTGTAGTATCATTAATGACTTCGAATGGGTATTAAAAACATAAGAATGAAGTTGAATGGTCTAGCATGTAAAACTATTTGACGATTTGAGTTGTTGGAGGCTTGTAGCCAACTTCTGAGCCATTTATGAAAGTTGATCAATATCTTAGGTCATATTCTGATGTAATTAGGATATCTAATTGTAGATATCGACTTGTTGGTGATGTTGAGCATTTTAATCAACATTGGAATGATGGAGGAGGATTGAAAGCTTGTGAATGTTAATAAAGCGAAAGCGAGGTAAGTTGATTAAAACTTACTCTTCTTGAGGGACTTTCTCTAAAAGCATGTTTCGAGTTAATACTTAAGCTGTTTGCAAATGTGCTTTCGTACTTGTGGGGACAAACAAGTACGGATGTCTCCATTTATTAAAATATTATGTTGCATATGTAGATTCATACTATTTTATAAAACTTTATTTTAAATCTTGTTGGCAAAATGACACTCAAGGTAAATGTTATAAGTTTTTATCAAAACTTACGTATTTACAAGAGTATATATATTTGAGTGCTAAAGATAAGTTTTCGTGGAAAGTATTTCTTTTGGAAATTGACGAACAGAATGGCACTTGTGGTATTTTTTAAAGATTGATGTTAAATTTCTAAAGGCTTTAGCATGTAAAAGGTTATTTATTTAAATTTTTTTCAAATGATTTAGGTTTTCTATAAAGGCTGTGATTTGATAAAAAAAATAGATCCTTTGAGGCTACTATGCTATGAATCTATTTTTGAAGTATCAAATATTTTGGGAGTTACTTGTGTTCAATGAGATTGACTTCGGATATATTGTGTTCGTTGTCATGAAACTACATGTGCCGGTGTAGGCGTAGATGGCCACTTTGTGGTATAGACTACGACAGAGTGCTCTCCCTCGAGAGAGTACTATTTTGTGCTATTATTAGCATGGCTGAGTCGATTCGTACGTCACTACGACGAGACGACCTGAGCACGTAGGGTATATGATACTTGCCGCTAGGTACATAACTTAGTTGACCTTCTTATGTCGGTGATGGTATAGTACTCCCAGTGAAAGGTAAGGATGATTTTCTTATGTTTAGGCCTAAGGAGCCGAAAGTGATTTCGATGACTTAAAGCAAATGGAATGATTTTATCCAAAATCTTGGATTGATGTAAATGTTTTAAAAGTTTATATTGTGGGTTATATTTCACTTGGTTATTATTCAAAATAACAAGGGTCGTGAATTGATAAAATTTCTTATCGTTTTATGTCAAATATTGGTGCATTATTTTTATAAGGTTTGTCCTAAGAACTTAAGTTAGAGAGAGTCTATGACACTTATTGAGTACCGTTGTAGTGTATTCAGCCCTTAGGGGGGCCCTCTCTAGGGCCCTGGTTACTCTACATATTCCAGGATAATGTTTGATACGTGGCATGCAGTCAGGCTAGGATAACTCTCTTTCCGAGTTATTATGAAGTACCACTTTTATTTCGTAGTAGCTATCATGTTCTTCCTTATTTTATTTTGTTGGAATTACTCCAACCGCAGGTTCTATTCTTTGGTATAGAGGCTCCATAGATGTTTGTGAAAGGTTGTAGTAACGCGGTTGTACACGACATACATGAAAGTATATTTATTTTACTTAGACTCATTGTTATTATCATGAAAGGCGTCATGTGTGATTTTAAATTGAAAAATAGTTTATCATTTAACTTGAAAATGTATATGATTTTCAAGGAGCTTCCGCAGTTAAATTAGTTTTCATGCATATGATTTGGGTACATCACATGGTTTGGTTCGCTCGGGTCGGGTAGTGTGCCGGGTGCCGGTCACGTGGTTTTGGTTCGTGACAAACTTGGTATCAGAGCACTAGGTTCTAAGTCGAGTCCTAGGAAGTCTATGGAGCCGTGTCAAGTAGAGTTACTCTTATCGGTGTATTGCCGACTACACTTATATCGGGGAGGCTACAATGACATCTAGTAAGTTTCATTTTCTTCATACTCTATATCGTGCGTTTGTGCCTGAAGTGAGAGTACGGATTCTCGATCGTATTGATTTCCTGTTGAGGAAGATATTGAAGTGACGAGAATGAAGCTCAATGTTCATGTTATAATACGAGATGTTTGGGCTAATAGCCAGAAAGTGTCAGATTTGTTCAAAATTGAAGGATAAGTTGAGAATAGATTGGGACTGATACAGTCAACATGTATGACTTTGGTAAATAAGAATTATCAGTCGAATACTGAGAAATCATGGAAGAAAATAAGGTGATGATGTCAGCTAGTATTGTCAAGATGGTGTCCTGACTTATAAAGAATTTTACTAAAGGATGTGAATAAGGGCACATATGTTAGGCCCTAGATTTCAATTCAAGATTAATGGTCAAGATGTTGGAGGGACTGTTTACTATGGTAATCACCATTAACGAGTTTAGCAAAGGTACCAAAAAAAAAGGAATATTGTAAATGAAGATGTTGCATCTTAAATTATCATGACAAGATATAGAGAGGTGATATGGATCTAATTGATAAGTGAATGTGAATCAGTCAAGTTTGTGGTAAACATAGTATGACTCATACAAAGTTTGGCATAGTTAAGACAATGTAATAGAAGTGACACATAAGAAAGGCATAGGGACATGAACTTTAATTATACTAGACACTGGATTTCCTCTGAGCATGATAGGTTATCGTCATGATTGTGTCATACGTAATAGAAGTGACACATAAGAAATAAAATGCCACGTGTAAGTACGAGTTGAGGATAGACGAAGCATGCCATATGTAAAAGATGGGCATGACAACTTTGAGTTCCTCCAGATGATGAATATGATACAAATAAAAGTCAATATCTATTTATGCATACCAAGGTATGCGAAGATAAAGTATGTGAACTTAAATGGGTAAGCATGAAAATATTAAGGGATGAGATGCACAAAAGGCATAATCTTGGAGGTTATAAGAAGCAATGTAGGTTGTTAGAGAAGGGAAAAAAATGATGTGGAATAATAATCTTGAGTTTTCTTTTCTAATCGAGTTATGTCTTATTTTATTTTGTTGAAATGATGAAAAATTGAGAATTTCCAAGAATGATCTCAACGCAACTCTACATGAGCCCGATATTGAAAGAGCAGTTAACTTGTGAGTGAACGGATCCTTATGATTCAAGAATAATAAATATAGAAATGGCTCATGGGCTAAGTTAAAGTTGTTGGAAAGTTATACATATAAGGTGTACGACATAAGGCTCAAAACAATGATTGAAAATGGTTATGGTACGGATTTGGAGATTGAGAAGTACAAGAATTCTAAAACTACATAATAATGTGTCATAAATCCCTACAGAATGTGTATGGACGAGGTCAACGATACCATGAAGAATTTAAAAATATGCAAGTATATATTTATCGTATGAAACGTGTTGATGTAAATATGTGGTATTAGTTATGACCAAAAGAGTTCATATTGTGATGAAGACATGAGGTAATAAGACCCTACATGCATGCCACCTTTATCATAAGTATTAGCCTACTCGGTTGGATACCATCAAAATATAGATTCATGAAAGGACTTAAGAGCAAGAAATATAATTTCAGAGATATATACTACGGAATCTCATATATATATATATATATATATATATATATATATATATATATATCCTTGAGAACATGATGGCGGCATAAAGATAGGATGTGTAATTCTTACATGTAAGCATTGTGAAGATAGTATATGTTGTGAAAAGTTATGTAATGATATGTGAATTTAGCTTAAGGGAGTCACACTTGTTCAGCATATTTAAGTATGAGATGAGAGGCGAAGGTAGCCGTACTTGCTAGAACTGTATTAGAGCATGGACTGAAAGGTGAAATATTATAAGCGATTTCAACGGTAGAGTGAACATGAAAGAGTGAAGTGTTAACAATAAAGATGTCGTAAGGGCGGAAAATAATTGCCCTTAGCAATATATGTTGCAGCTAGTAGCGACGTGATACTTGGATACAAAAATGAACAAAGAAAGTTCCTATAAGTTTAACCAATCTATCTTATTGTCAGAATAATGAGCATATCGACATAATGATGAAATAAAATTCAATGTACGATGAAAGATTGAAGCGATAAAATAGAGATTTCTAATTGGGAGGGATAAATAGCCTATTGTAGTGGGTGAACAAATTGATTGTCAATGAAAAGTTTTATGTGAGATAGAAGTTTAATAATGACTTCGAGCGACAAGTAAGAGTTTGACTTGGTCTTAAGTGGTGGAGCATCAGAACAGAAAAGATTCACCTTAAAGGTAATAATTTAAGAAATAAGATATTTTATTTACTAGAGTCAAGATGAACAGAAAACCTTCGGTAACTTCATGATGGAATGAATACAATTACCGTAAAGTATGTAGAGAATCAAAGACTCATTACAAGTAGTAGTTACGATGTTCTGCATCAGGGATGTTAAAAGTTATGTCTGATAATCAAAGATTTAATGGGCAACTCGAATGTATTCCTACAACTTTGGGGACATGTGCGATTTGAATTAAATTCAAGTGTTGGCAGAGAACAAGGAAGAACTTTGATTTATACATAGGATTAAGTGGAATAAGAGGGTATTTTAATATGTGCACACTTAGCACGAGATGAAATAGAATAGGGTAATGTAATGCGCATTCTTGAATGAGAAGAACTCTTCTATACAAAAATAAAGTGTGCTAGTAAAGGGCATGGGTTCAAAGAAGAGCACTAATATTAAAAGGGTGCAAGTACAATCATGATAACAATGAAACTCGACTGTTGAAGGCTTACGAGCTACGGTAGCATGTCTATGGTGCGCATGGAAATAAATCTGATCCCAAGTTTTTGGTAGAAAAATATCATAAGATACTCAATGGTGTCAAAGATTTGGTAAAAGTTAAGAAATAAAACTGGAATACGGATGTCCACGAGTAGGTGGCAAACTAGTGTCATGAAATTGAACGAAGTGAGTTGAATTGTTTTTTTGAGTAAACTTGTCGATAACAATAATTATCAAGTTATGAATCTAACATGAGCTCTAAAGGTATGAGCGAAAGTGGGGGTATTAAATTATCATATATATGATGGATAAATCTGAGACAAATATCTTATTTATCTTTGGAAGGAATAAAAGAACATTCCAAAATAGTTGATGATTAGAGAATATTAAAAGTCTTAAGTGGGAAAACATTTCCTGGAAACAAGACTCAAAAAGGGAAACAGACTAATTTGAAAGTATTGGTTATAAGAAAATTTCGAGATTATGAGTCGGAATGGATAAGTTTACACTTACCAAGTGGGCAATATAATTTTGCTCTCACTAAGTGTCACGATCCAAAATCCAACTAGTCGTGATGGCACCTAACCCAATCCGTTAGATAAGCTAATTACCAACTATCTGATTTCAATGAAATTAACGAGGCAATTAATTAAAAGAAAATATCTAAAACCAATACTTTTTCCCAAGAACTGGTAGTACAAATCATGAGCTTCTAAGAATAGAGTTTACAAAGCGGGTATGAAATAAATACATCATCTATTAGAAAAGTACATAAATAGAGTTTTATGAATCTAAGGCTACCATGAACAAGAGGCAGCTACAATCAGAACACAGATACATCTTCAAATCCAGCTTCAATCGAACACAACAACATCAGCATCCAACATCTGTACGCAAGGTGCAGAAATGTAGTATCAGTACAACCGACCCCATGTACTGAGTAAGTAATAAACCTAACCTTAGGTTGAAAGCAATGACGATCTTTTACCAAAGTCGGATCCAAAACCAATAGTCCACAATAATATCAAGACAACAAATCTCATAACAACAAAATTGAGGCAGCACAATGAATAACTCAATAATAAAATGCTCAGTTCGTTCACAGTTCCGAAAAAATAAATATTTTTCTTTTCAAATATAATAGTATAACTCAATTCTTTTCACTAAAATCACCAAAATATGAGTAAGTCTGAAAACTGTGATTTTTCCCAAATCCTTTCAATAATAAATAAGATGTTTCATTTTTCCTTCCGGATAACCCGTGTAAAACAAATGCATCACTATGCCCATCTGTCAAGAATGTGTGAGAAATCATGAATGATGTGATGTTGTACAGTATGAGGAAAATACATCTCTATACCTGTATGTCATGTGTGCATGCCAATGCGATGCAACTCTGTGATAAAATCATAAACAGCCCCGCGGACAAACCTCACAGTCACTCGTGCCACTCGGGCATACCTCACAATCACTTATGTCTCCCAGTTACTCGACACTCGCACTTAGTAGGTACTTACGCTCACTGAGGGTGTGTACAGACTTCGGAGGGGTTCCTTCAGCCCAAGTGCTATAATCTGCACGGACAACTCACGTGCTGTACGGACAACTCACGTGCTATAATATCATATCAAAATCTGCACGGACAACTCACGTGCCATAATAATAAAGTATGTTGCAGGCGGGTAGCCCCGATCCATACTCATCCTCATAATCAGGCCCTCGATCTCACTCAGTCATCAATCTCTCCAGTCTCCCGGGCTCACAATGTCATGAAAAATAGCCCAACAACAATGATATGATGCATCAACAATTAAAAAAAAGAGATTGAGGTATGATATGAAATGAATAAACATGACTGAGTGAACAATTACAATTTGAACATATTATTCAACCACAAAAATGACCCCAATGGGTACCATCAATAACAACATGTGCCTAAGCATGATTTTTAATACGAGTCTCAGCTCAAATTTCTCTAACACGTAGAGAATGTACGGATATCAACAGATTATTCAACTATACAGTCCCATGGAATTTGACCAAGTCACAATTCCTATGGTGCGCGCCGCCCACACGCCCATCACCTAGCATGTGCGTCACCTCCAAACAATTCACATAATACGTATATTCAGGGTTCATACCCTCAGCTCCAAGATTAGAAGAGTTACTTACCTCGAACAAGCCGAATCCAATGTCGAGCAAGCTAAACAATGCTTCCATAAATTCCATTCTGCGCGTAACAACTTCCGAATGGCTCGAATCTAGTCACAATTAATTTGATTCGGTCAACCCAAATTATAAAAATTAATTCTGTATCAAAATATTAATATTTCCACAAAATTCAAAATTACACTCAAATATTGTCTGTGGGGCCCATGTCTCGGAACTCGACAAAATTTGCAAAATATGAACGCCCATCCAACCACGAGTCCAACCATACAAATTTTACCGAATTCCGACATCAACTCGACCCTCAAATCTTCAATTAAAGTCTATGAAGATTTCTACCATTTTCAACCCAATCCTTACCCATTTGAACTTAACAATCTTTCCACAACCTTATTGGTATGTATACATAATACTCTTATACCCAAGAATCATACTATTAATCACCCATTTTTACTCCAAACCCTAAATTGAAGAATTGAGGAAAGAAATTCTTACCTCTTTGAAGCCATAGCAAGATCCTTGTAAAATCTTCAAACCTTGAACAAGAATTGATGGATAAATGACTAAGTCTTCACTTTATCTCTCTAAAATACTCTCACCTCTCTCTAAAATATTAGATAAAACTCTTCAAAATGACCCCCAATAGTGTTTTATAAGAATGGGGTCGGGTTTATAAAACTAGAAAAATGAAGCTCCGGAATAGGTTCATACTTACTTATATTTTTGGTAAACAATTTGGATTTTCACTAACACACTGGAAAGGCAGAATTGTTTTCAGAAATCATGATTAAGCTGAGTATTTTATCTCTGAGTTACTTCTTTATTACAAGAGGGGTTGCTCTGATGGTAAGCAACCTCCACTTCCAACCAAGAGGTTGTGAGTTCGAGTCACCCCAAGAGCAAGGTGGGGAGTTCTTGGAGGGAAGGATACCGAGGGTCTATTGGAAATATCCTCTCTACCTCATGGTAGGGGTAAGGTATGCGTACACACTATCTTTCCCAGACCCCACTAGTGGGATTATACTGGGTTGTTGTTTGTTGTTGTTACTTCTTTGTTACTTGCTTTATGTTGTTATGAACTGTTGTTGGTTATTGGAGCTGGACCTTGACCTTGGTATAAGCTCGCCACTACTTTCAACCTAAGGTTAGGTTTGTTACTTATTGAGTACATGGGGTCGGTTGTACTCATACTACATTTTTGCACCTTGCGTGCAGATATTGGATGCTGATGTTGCTGTGATCGATGGGAGCCTTATAGGATTTATTATAGCACATGAGTTGTCTATGCGAATACAGATATTGATACTATAGCACGTGAGTTGTCCGTGCAGAGTATAGTGCTTGGGCTGAAGGAGCACCTCCAGAGTCTGTACACACCCCAGTGAGCGCAGGTACCTACTGAGTGCGAGTGTCGAGTGCCGAGCGATTGGGAGGACTGAGTGAAATGATACTCTGAGAGTATGCATATGATTTTATCACTGAGTTGCATCGCATTGACATGCACATTTGATATATAGGCATAGATATGTATTTTTCTCATGTTGTACGGTATCACGTTATTCATGACTTCTCACACATATTGCCATATGGCATAGTAATGCATTTTCTACTGGTTATCTGGAAATAAAATAAAACATCTTATCATTGTTGAAAGGATATTTGGGAAAAATTACTGTTTTCAAACTTATATTTTTGGTAAACAATTTGGATTTTCACTGAAACACTGGAAATGCAGAATTGTTTTCAGAAATCATGATTAAGCTGAGCATTTTATCTCTGAGTTACTTCTTTATTACTTGCTTTATGTTGTAATGAACTGTTGTTGGTGTTTGGAACTGGACCCTGACCTTGGTACAAGCTCGTCACTACTTTCAACCTAAGGTTAGGTTTGTTACTTATTGAGTACATGGGGTCAGTTGTACTCATACTACACTTCTGCACTTTGCGTGTAGATATTGGATGTTGATGTTGCTGCGATAGATGGGAGCTGGATTTGAAGACGTACCTGCGTTCTGGTTGTAGCTGCCTCTTGTTCATGGTAGCCTTAAATTTATAAAAAAATATGTTTATGTACATTTCGAACAAATGATGTATTTATTTCATACCAGCTTTGTAATTTCTAATTTTAAAGCTCATGATTTGTACTACCAGTCCTTGGGGAGTGAATTAGAGTCAGTTAAATATTAATTGAATCAGATTATTATTATTGGGCTTACCTTGCGGGTAAGGTTAGGTGCCATCACGGCTAGTTGGATTTTGGGTCGTGACAAGGTGGTATCACAACTTTAGGTTCATAGGTTCTACAAATCATGAGCAAGTGTCTAGTAGAGTCTTGCGGATCGGTATGATGACGTCCATACTTATCTTCATGTGGCTACATGGCATTTAGGGTAATTTCCCATCTTTCCTTCCTTATCGTGCGGAATTGATTCAGCTTGAAATATAACTCTTTGAATTCCTTCCACGTATTTGTATGCGCACATGAGCGCTCGGTATCAGCTGTGTATCTCCGTCTTGTGATTCCAGGGATGACGTGCGAGATATGTATTTTGTGTTTTGGTGATGGGCCAGTCTGAAGGACTTGAGGCCAGGTTTAGACCGTAGCTTAGGCTCAGTAGCTTCAGTTGTAACTTATATATTTGGACTCATATGTCTGGTAGTATTCCTATGAGTGGAAAATTTGTGGCTTGATGAGCGGTCGAATGGCTATATGATGAGGATTATGCGATTGCTGGATGTGTTAAGATGGATTGAATGTGACGAGAAATGTTTCCTTGGAATATAAAGAGGGCCATTGGGTGCTTGATTTTTATTTTGATGTGACGTACAGTCTCGAGTATGAATGTTTTGAAGGACCTTTCACGTTGTTGAATTTTGGGACAAATTAAATTCTCATGTCTGTTTAATGAGTTTGGACTCGGAAAGATTAGGTGATTTTATAGTAATTGTAACTGCGAAAGGGTATAACAAGATACCGATTTAAGGTTAAGTAGGTGTGTTCCTTATGATATGAGTAGAGAGTTTATTTTCTGCCGATGGGGCGTATGTGTTGGGATTTGAATTTGAATCTGGTTTAGAAAGTTGACTTGAGTGATAAGAGAATGATTGCGAGTCTAGCGGACGATTGAGGTATTTTTCTAGTTGGCGTTGTATGAGCTTGAGAAGAATTTTTGTTATACTGACTACGGTATTATGACAGTAATAGAGTATGGGTATTGTGAGTTACTGAGTGTTTAAATTTATGGCTTTGAGCCAAGTGGCGGAGTCTGCTATTGACAGTTTAATTCATGGCTATGTGTCAAATATTTCTTTTGGTCTGAGGTATACTTGGGAATCAGCAATGACTTACAGAGGTGGAGTTCGAGAATGACTCGAGTAAAAATATTTCTGGATACGGGTTATGGCACTTTAGGAGTATAGGAAAATCATGGGATGAGTGAGCTGTTATTTCTGAAGGATGTAGTGCGCACAGAGTATAAATTTGATCGGTGGTATTGAGGCAGGGTTACTTCTTTAAGTGGTACTGTGCTAAATGGGGCATGTGTCTTTCAGCCCATTTGGGCGGTAAAATTTAGATTTGAGCAAAGTGGGTGACTCTCGAGAAGGTGCTAATTAATTCAAAAATGTATAAGTGGCAATTGAAAATTTTTCAGATTGGTATATCGCTAGAATAGGATAGTTACATTGGATGGTGTCGGGACTTGCAGTAATTCTATATGACTATGGATTCTACATTCAGTATAAGAAATGGGAAGATGAACAATTTTAAATTCACATAAGGTATTTTCAGAGTGGGTGTTTCGATTGTGGTATTTATAGGGATAATTATGATGTGGTGAGACTCTACAGATATTTTGGTGGCAATATTCTTGGGTTTTGTGACCTACGTGGTTTGGTCAAGTTAGAAGAATTTAGTTCTAATATCCTGGTTATGCGCAGATGGATTTCAAAGTGCTCTTGATGGTTTCTACCATGATTTGAACCGGATACTTTCTACTGGTGTGGGAAACGTGTTGTGTATTATGATTTTCTCCTAGAAGGAAGCAAGAGGAAGGTTTCTAACTAACCGGGTATGTAATTTTCTGGTGACTCAGAGTTGATAATGGGATTTTTGTGCTTGTCACCTGATGGCATAATAGATGCGGTATGTTGTGCGGGATTAGGATTTACATATACAGGGTAACAGTTAAATCTTGAAGAGAAGGTAACGAATGTTGGACAACATGGTCAGTTTCAGATATTTCAATGAATGTTATAACTGCTCGGTAATTCCTGAGAAGGGTGCGCATTTCAGAAGGCGCGTTGTGTTTTGACTTACGGATGTTCATCGATATTGCAATACTCGCCTGGTTGATAGACTGCTGATATTCAAATTATTGCTATGTGGCACGGAAGAATTATGAAAGTATTCCTCATGGGATTATCGTGAATGGAAGATGTGTTAGTCATTCTAGTGCTGGTGTTGGGATCAGTTAAGGTGATTCATGTGTTCGATGAATTTGGAGACTGGGAGTTCTCAGAAGTATATTGTTTCGTGTTGCGGCCTATTTGAGGTGAGTATTTTATTTTAACTCAGTGGAAGCACTAGTTGCATTAATTATTTGTGATAGCTACGTGCTATAAATGTGCATATATGTGAGGTTTGAGACAATGTGCGGGCATTGGGGCAGGTATTTATACTCGAAAGAATGCTTAGGCTATGATATGCCTAGAGTTGACTGTTAAGCGTAAAATTATAACATTTCTCGTGTTCTTACCTTCGTTAAGAACTATCAGGGCTACAGTTGAAGTTACAAAGAGGCTAATTCCCTGAATAAATGGGGTAGTTACTATTTCTGCGTTAAATTGCCGATTTGAAGTGTGATAGCAGACTTTGCGCATGCTTATACTATGGCGTGTTATTTATACCAGTCCAGGAGCATGAGAATCTTATTTCATTATCATATACAAGTGTACTTGTTTAATTGCTCTTGTATGATATGCTGGGACTGGAGGTCTGTGACCATGCCAGGCGATTCATATTATTGGCACATCAGTTATCCGTGCCGTGTGTGGGTATTTTATTTCTATGACAATTTATCTGGTTCATTAATTTTCTTCCTCTACAATTGTGCACATGCGCCTACGGTTATACTCTTCACGAAATTTGAGGAGTTGGTTGTAACATTGTGGTTGTGGTGGTGCTTGTTGAACTTGCAATATAGTTCTCTTCCTTGAAGCATCTCTCATATTTGTGGCTGGAGTTATATTGATGTGTCGTGTCTGTGGGATAGTTGTGTTTAATAATATAAGGTTATTGGACCTAGAATGGGTACTATCATGTTTGATTACAGTATATTCGGAAGGACAATATTGAAAGTCGGCTTAGCAAGTGATTATGGTTCTGGTTGGGGCGAGAGAGCTCCATGACTTGTTGATATGATAAGGGGTTATGAGATTCTGCGTGTTTCTTTTATTATCAACAGTGTACGAAGGTGTTGGGATGAGGTTTTATTCGATATGGGATTTAATACTAGTACTTGGTTGGTTTGGAGTAGTTACTGTGATCAGGAATGGTGCTACGAGCGGGCTAGTTGCGTAATATGATGGATGATTATATTCGTGATTATAGTTATAGCTCGATGCAGCTTTTTTAGACTCATACAGTGTGTAAATGTAAGATTCGTGTCTTGAAAAGAAATTCTGAATGTTGGGAATTAAATTCCAAGGTTTTTGGGCTAAGGTTAAATTAAGGATTTTCAGTTATATTATGTTGTCAGGTCTATGCGGAATAGGGTGACGTGGGATCACCCACGGGTACATCCGTGGTAAGATGGAATAGTGATTTGATAGCTTGGAAACAACTTTTGGCACGTTCGAGGATGAACGTATGTTTAAGTGGGGGGAGAATGTAACGACCCGGCCGGTCGTTATGAGTATTACAGCTATGTTCCCCCATTTACTGCTCCATTTGTGCTTTATAGCTGTTGTATGACTTATCGGGTTAGTTAGTTAGGGTCCGGAGAGAATTTAGAGTGAAATGAGACACTTAGTCTCTTAAATGGAAAGCTTAAGTTGGCAAAGTTGATTGGATGTTGATCTATGTGTAAACGACCTCGGATTCGAGTTCTGATGATTCCAATAGCTCCGTATGGTGATTGTGGACTTAGGAGCATGCCCGAAAAATTATTTAGAGGTCCGTAGTGGAATTAGGCTTGAAATGGTAAAAGTTAAATTTTTGAAAAGTTTGACCGGGGGATTGACTTTTTGATATCGGGGTCGGAATCCGATTCTTGAAATGAGAATAGCTTTGTTATGTCATTTATGACTCGTGTACAAAATTTGAAGTCATTCTGGACTGATTTGATGTGTTTCGGCATAAGATATAGAATTTGAAAGTTCAATGTTCATAAATTTTGATTTGAGGTGTGATTCGTCGTTTTGATGTTGTTTGATATGATTTGAGGCCTCGTGTAGGTCCGTGGTATATTTTAGGACTTGATGGTATGTTTGGTTGAGGTCCCGGGGGGCTCGGGTGAATTTCGGATGGTTAACGGATCAAATTCGGACATAGAAGAAATCTGGAATTTTTTTTTCTTCTGGTGGGATCGCACCTGCGAGAAATTGGCCGCAGATGCGGCTCTTGTTGCGCAGAAGCGACTCATGCAGGTGCCGGCGAAGGAGCGTAGGTGCTGCTCAGTAGGCGCGGGCGATAGAGCGCAAGTACGGAGTTTGGGAAACCAAGTGGCTTCCGCAGAAGCGGAAATTTCATCGCGGAAGCGGTTCCGCAGGTGCGGATAGGGGGTCGCAGGTGGGAAAATCCTGGTCAGTGTACAAAACAGAGGGGTTCCGACATTTTTGTCATTGTTGACATTTTAAGCTCAGGTTTTGGCGATATTTGAGCAAGAAATCACGGGAAATCTTGAGATAAGTCACTTGTGATCATTTCTACTCAATAATATTGAATTATCATCAAATAATCCGACTAGATTACGTGTTTTTGAGGTGTAAATCGTGGATTTGAACCTAGGGATTTGAAAATAAGATTTGAGGGTTTGGAGGTCGAGTTGAGGTCGGATTTTGGTAAAATTAGTATGGTTAGACTCGTGGTTGAATGGAATTTTGGATTTTGTAACTTTGGTCGATTTTCGAGATGTGGGCCCCATGGGCGTTTTTTGGAGTGTAATTTCGGATTTTGTGAGAAAATATTAGAATTTTGATATGGAATTAATTTCTATAATTGTGTGGACTGAATCAAATTTATTATGGCTAGATTCGAGCCGTTCAGAAGTTGATACGCGCAGAATGGAATTTTTGGAGCATTATTTAGCTTGCTCGACATTGGATTCGGCTTGTTCGTAAGTAGCTCTTCTAATCTTGGAGCTGAGGGTATGAACCCTGAATATACGTATTATGTGAATTGTTGAAGGTGACGCACATGCTAGGTGACAGGCGTGTGGGCATGCACCATAGAAATTGTGACGTAATTGTTTTCGTAAAATTTTGTAGTCAAATAATCTTGGCATTTTCTATGCAGTTTTATATGTTGAAGAAATTTTGCTGAGAATCATATTAGAAATCATGTTGAGGGTATGTGCCAGTATTATTGGGACTCACTGATGCCATATTGCTGTGAATTCTTTGTTTTAAATTGAAAATTCATACTCAGTCATATTCATTTCATTGCATATCATATCTCAGTCTTTGTTGTTATTTATTGATACATCATATCATCATTTTGGGCTAGTTTCAAGACATTGTGAGCCCGAGAGACTGGAGAGATTGATGACTGAGTGAGGCCTAGGGCCTGATTGTGAGGATAATTATGGGATCGGGCTACATGCCGCAACAGGTCCTATTGGCTTTATATACTTTATTATTATGTGGATCAAGGATGCCCGCCTGGAGCAGGCCTTATAGGCTTTATTATAGCAAGTGAGTTGTCTGTGTGGATACAGATATTGATACTATAGCACGTGAGTTGTCCGTGCACATTATAGCGCTTGGGCTGAAAGATCCCCTTCGGAGTCTGTACACACCTCCAGTAAGCGTAGGTACCTACTGAGTGCGAGTGTCGAGTGCCGAGTGCCAAGCGATTGGGAAGACTGAGCGACTGTGAGGACTGAGTGAAATAATACTCTGAGAGTATGCATGTGATTTTATCATTGAGTTGCATCGCATTGACATGTACATTTGATATACAGGCATAGAGATGAATTTTTCTCATGCTGTACGGTATCACGTCATTCATGACTTCTCACACATATTGGCATATGGGCATAGTGATGCATTTTTCACTGGTTATCTGGAGAGAAAATAAAACATCTTATCATTGTTGAAAGGATTTTTGGGTAAAATTAATGTTTTCAAACTTACTTATATTTTTGGTAAACAATTTGAATTTTCACTGACACACTGGAAAGGCAGAATTGTTTTCAGAAATTATGATTAAGCTGAGCATTTTATCTCTGAGTTACTTCTTTGTTACTTGCTTTATGTTGTTATGAACTGTTGTTGGTTATTGGAGCTGGACCCTGACCTTGGTATAAGCTCGTCACTACTTTCAACCTAGGGTTAGGTTTGTTACTTATTGAGTACATGGGGTCGGTTGTACTCATACTACATTTTTGCACCTTGCGTGCAGATATTGGATGCTGATGTTGCTGTGATCGACGGGAGCTGGAATTGAAGACGTGCGTGCGTTCTGATTGTAGCTGCCTCTTGTTCATGGTAGCCTTAGATTTATAAAAAAAATCTATTTATGTACATTTCGAACATATGATGTATTTATTTCATACCAGCTTTGTAATTTTTAATTTTAGAAGCTCATGATTTGTACTACCAGTCCTTGGAGAGTGAATTTGAGTCAGTTAAATATTAATTGAATCAGATTATTGTTATTGGGTTTACCTAGCGGGTGAGATTAAGTGTCATCACGGCTAGTTGTATTTTGGGTCGTGATAATACTTTTCATTTACAAGTTGACGTCTTGAAGATAAAGGACTACACATATATTCAGTAGTGATATGGGTACTATATCGAGTGGCTATTATTAATATTGAGCAGTATGCAGGTATGTAAATACTCAAAGTACAAAAGTATATATTTGATGCACTTATAGTATATGTAAGGTCGTGTGGGGCCTAAATAGTTTATCATGCTCTATATTTGTAGTTGTTGAGCTATATTGTTCTTGGTACCCGTATGGGGCCTTGTTCTGGATAGGTTAAATGTTTTTTGGAAAGTCCCAATTACAAGAAAAACTCTGCCGAAATTTTTAAGAATTTATAAAGATAGCCAAATTTTAAGGGCCATAAGTAAGTTGAGATTTTGGAAAGAAAGTATAAAACCCATGTAGTCATAAGTGCCTATGCATAATGGTTGGAGGTAAAAGGATGGTAAATCTGTTCTTAGAAGTGACTTGTAAAACATTCGAGGACGAATATTCTTAAGTGGGGAGAATGTAGCACCCCAGAAAATTTCGAAGTAGTTAAGCGCTATTAAGAAAATTGATATGCGCTAATTATATTATTTTGTGTGCAGATGAGGACTATTAATATGATGGATATTAACTGGATATAATAATAAGTGTACGAGGCATATTATAAGTGATGTGGGGTCTAAGGATAGCCCTAAGTCCAAGTCAAGTTGAAAATTACATAATAGACTAAAGTTCCAAATGGATAAGCACAAGACCAAACTTTGGACGAGCACATATACATATATATACGTATTTATATGATGTACAACCTATAAAATAAAAGATCTTTGAGTCTAATTTCTAATGCTTCAAAACGTTTGTCATTTGAACATTCCTATAAGAAGTTATGACCAAATTACCAAAAGCTGGCAGAGGAATCTGCGGATGCGAAGCATCCGGGGCCGCGTCCGAAAGAAAGGCTGGCAGTGAAGTGCTGCCATAGCGTCCATGTCCACATCCGAGCTTCAAAGAAGAGTGAAGTGGGAATACGAAGCATCCATGGCCGCATCCGAAACCCAGAAATCTAGGCTTATAAATACAAAATCGGGGGAAGAGAGAATTTTGTGTATTGGGGTTAGGGTTCTTGATGGTGAAGAGACGATTTTGACCTCCAATCAAGTCCAATAAACTAAGGTAAGTTGTTAATGATATTTTGGGTTGATTCTTATTCAATATACATGAGTTCTAACATCATTCTTACATCTAAATACTAGATTTCATCATCAAATCCTCAAGAACACAAAAATCACCAAAGTAGTGATTTTTCAAGATTTATCTACTAGAGGTATTTCCAATACTTCAAACTCGTTTATTATGAGTAGTTAGAAGTATTTGAAGTATTTGTTACAAGTTTTAATGGTTGAAAGATTGGATTATAAAACTCTAGTTCATGGCATGAATAGTATTTTTGAGAAAATAAGAGAGAAGATGAATGGTAATCTTGGCGATGAAATTTATGAATACAATGAACCTATTGAATTATTTGTTAGAAAAAGATGGAAGTGATCAACTAAGTAATCACCCGAATTGTATATTTTGCAAGTGTTGATTATGGAAGACGATGAATAGTAACTTAGTGGCAATGGACAATTGGTGTAGTATCATTAATGACTTCAAATGGGTATTAAAAATATAAGAATGAAGTTGAATAGTCTAGCATATAAAACTATTTGACGATTTGAGTTGTTGGAGGCTCATATCCAACTTATGAGACATTTATGGAAGTTAATCAATATCTTAGGTTATATTCTTATCTAATTAGGATATCTAATTGTAGATATCGACTTGTTGGTGATGTTGAGCATTTTAATCAACATTGGAATGATGGAGTAGGATTGAAAGCTTGTGAATGTTAATAAAGCGAAAGCGAGGTAAGTTGATTAAAACTTACTCTTCTTGAGGGACTTTCTCTAAAAGCATGTTTCGAGTTAATACTTAAGCTGTTTGCAAATGTGCTTTCGTACTTGTGGGGACAAACAAGTATGGATGTCTCCATATATTAAAATATTATGTTGCATATGTAGATTCATACTATTTTATAAAATTTTATTTTAAATCTTGTTGGAAAAATGACACTCAAGGTAAATGTTATAAGTTTTTATCAAAACTTACGTATTTACAAGAGTATATATATTTGAGTGCTAAATATAAGTTTTCGTGGAAAGTATTTCTTTTGGAAATTGACGAACAGAATGGCACTTGTGGTATCTTTTAAAGATTGATGTTAAATTTCTAAAGGCTTTAGCATGTAAAAGGTTATTTATTTAAATTTTGTTCAAATGATTTAGGTTTTCTATAAAGGCTATGATTTGATAAAAAATAGATCCTTTGAGGCTACTATGCTATGAATCTATTTTTGAAGTATCAAATATTTTGGGAGTTACTTGTGTCAATGAGATTGACTTCGGATATATTGTGTTCGTTGTCATGAAACTACATGTGCCGGTGTAGGCGTAGATGGCCACTTTGTGGTATAGACTACGACAGAGTGCTCTCCCTCGAGAGAGTACTATTTTGTGCTATTATTAGCATGGCTGAGTCGATTCGTACGTCACTACGACGAGACGACCTGAGCACGTAGGGTATATGATACTTGCCGCTAGGTACATAACTTAGTTGACCTTCTTATGTCGGTGATAGTATAGTACTCCCAGTGAAAGGTAAGGATGATTTTCTTATGTTTAGGCCTAAGGAGCCGGAAGTGATTTCGATGACTTAAAGCAAATGGAATGATTTTATCCAAAATCTTGGATTGATGTAAATGTTTTAAAAGTTTATATTGTGGGTTATATTTAACTTGGTTGTTATTTAAAATAACAAGGGTCATGAATTGATAAAATTTCTTATCGTTTTATGTCAAATATTGGTGCATTATTTTTATAAGGTTTGTCCCAAGAACTTAAGTTAGAGAGAGTCTATGACACTTATTGAGTACCGCTGTGGTGTACTCAGCCCTTAGCCCCCCCTCCCCCCCCACCCTTCCCCAGGGCTCTGCTTACTTTACATGTTTCGGGATGATGTATGATACGTGGCATGCAGTCAGGCTAGGATGACTCTCTTTCCGAGGTATTATGAAGCACCACTTTTATTTCGTGGTAGCTATCATGTTCTTCCTTATTTTATTTTGTTGAAATTACTCCAACCGCTAGTTCTATTCTTTGGTATAGAGGCTCCATAGATAGTTGTAAAAGGTTGTATTAACGCGGTTGTACACGACATACATGAAAGTATATTTATTTTACTTAGACTCATTGTTATTATCATGAAAGGCATCATGTGTGATTTTGAATTAAAAAATATTTTATCATTTAATTTGAAAATGTATATGATTTTCAAGGAGTTTCTGCAGTTAAATTGATTTTCATGTGTATGATTTGGGTGCATCACATGGTTTGGTTCGCTCGGATCAGGTAGTGTGCCGGGTGCCGATCACGTGATTTTGGGTCGTGACAATATCTTGCTAAGACATTATCTGAAAAGTTATGCCAGGCCTTGTAGTATTAGCAAGGTACATTAATGCATCAATTACATTAAGATATGGTAATTCGTGACCAAGAAGCTCTTCATTCTTTTCTTAAGGTCGGAACGGATCCTTATTCACGTCAAGTAACTGAACAACCATCAGAGCTCTTAAAGGATGTGATCCATCCATGTAAAATCGTTTCAATGTCTTTTCTGTGTAGGCATATTGATGAACAAAAATCCTGTTCGCCAAATGTTCAATTTGCAAACCGAGACATAATTTTGTCTTTGCGAGATCTTTCATCTCGAATTCCTTCTTTAAATAATCAATTGCCTTTAGAGTTCTATAGAAGTTCCAATAAGGTTTATATAATCAACATATACGACAAGTACAAAAAAATTCGATATTGTTTTCTTTATAAAAATATATGGACAAATGGCATCATTTATATAACCTCCCTTTAATAAATATTCACTAAGTCGGTTATACCACATTTGTCCTGATTGCTTTAGACCATATAATGATCTTTGCAATTTGATTGAAAATATTTTCCAAGACTTTGAATTATGTGCGTCAGGCATTTTAAATCCTTCAGGAATTTTTATGTATATCTCATTACCAAGTGAGCCATAAAGGTAGGCTGTAACCACATCCATTAAATACATGTCAAGCTTTTTGTAGACATCAAAACTAATGAGATAACGGAATATTATTGCATCCATAATAGGTGAATAAATCTCTTCATAATTGACTTCACGCCTTTGTGAAAATCCTTGTGCAACAAGGCATGCCTTATATCTTTGAACCTCATTTTTCTCATTCCTCTTACGTACAAAAATCCATTTATATCTAACGGGCTTAACACCATTAGGTGTTTGGACTACAGGCCCAAAAACTTCACGTTTCATAAGTGAATCCAACTCGGATTGGATTGCATCTTGCCATTTTGGCCAATTACGTCTCTGTCGACATTCACTAACAGATTGAGGTTCAAGATTCTCACTAATTTGCATAATGCTAGATGCAAGATTGTATGCAAAGACATAATCCACCACTATATCCAATCGATTCAAATTTGTCTCAATATCGATTGGGTTTATTGATAGTTGCTTATTTGCTTGAGTCTCAGGCTCAGTGATTTCCTCATGAATCTCAGGATTGGTTAAATTGTGGATTTCTTCATGAAACTCTTTAGTAGCGTCATCTTGATCATTTGTTTTTCTTTTTCTAGGATTTCGATCCTTAGAACCCAATGGTCTGCCACGCTTTAGGCGTGCTTTTAACTCATTAGATATGACACTAGAAGATTGTCCAACAGGGATACCAATACGGATTGGAACATTCTCTACAAGGATATGTGATTTTGTTATCCTTTTTAGATCTGTAAATGCGTCTGACATTTGATTTGCTATTTTCTTTAAATGAATAATATTTTGTACCTTTTTTCACAAACAGAGGCACGTAGATTAAGTTGAGACAATGATGGATTTTTTCACAAAATTTCTCGTTTGGTTTCACCAATTTCTCCCCCTAATTTTGGGAAAAATGTCTCATCGAATCGACAATCTGCAAATCGAGCAGCAAATAAATCTCTTGTTAATGTTTTGTGATAGCGAGTAATGGAGGACGATTCAAACCCAATATATATTCCTAACCTTCTTTGGGGACTCATCTTGGTGTGATATGGCTATGCTACAGGCACATATACTGTGCACCCAAAAAATTTTAAATGGGATATATTAGGTTCATGACCCAAAACTAATTGCAACGGGAAATATTTATGATAATTTGTCGGTCTAAGACGAACTAGCATTGCTGCATGCAAAATGGCATAACCCCAAACAGAAGTGGGAAACCTTGTTTTCATGAGTAACGGTCTTGCTATCAATTGCAAACGTTTAATCAAAGACTCTGCAAAGCCATTTGAGTGTGAACATAAGCTACAGGATGTTTAACTTTTATCCCAATTGATAAACAATAATCATTAAATGATTAGGATGAAAACGTAGCAGCATTAACAAGTCGAATATACTTAATTGGATTATCGGAAAATTGTGCCTGTAATCGAATTATTTGTGCCATTAATTTTGCAACCGCGAGGTTGCGAGATGACAATAGGCACACATGAGACCATCTAGAAGATGCATCTATTAAGACCATAAAATATCTAAACGACCCACTATGTGGGTGAATAGGTCCACAAATGTCCCCTTGTATAAGTTCCAAAAACGCAGGGGACTCAATTCCAACGTTTATTGGTGATAGTCTAATAATTAACCTGCCTTGATAACAAGAAGTGCAAGAAAATTTATTATTTAAAAGAATCTTTAAATTCTTTAATGGATGCCCATTTGAGTTTTATATAATTTATCTCATCATAATTAATCCATAATGTCCCAATCGATCATGAAAAAGTACAAAAGTATTGGAATCAATAACCTTTTAGTTTACGGTAGAATGTGCCTCAATTGCACTAATTCTTGTCCAATACATGCCACAAGATAAATATGAGAATTTCTCAATAACCCTTTTCTGGCCAGAGACATTCTTGGTAACAATGAGATATTCAAGATTATTCTCATCTATTGTCTCAATATGATATCCATGTCGGCGGATATCTTTAAAACTCAACAAGTTCCTATTGGACTTAGAGGAGAACATTGCATTATCTATGATAAAGATCTTTCCCCTAGGCAGAGTTATAGTAGCTCTTCCAGAGCCTTTAATTAGATTACTATTACTAGAAATTGTAGTAACATCTGCCTTACACATACTTAAATGAGAGAAATATTCCTTCTCTTTGAATATCGTATGTGTCGTACATGAATCAATTAAACAAAATATTTCTACAATTGAACTTTGATCCAAGTTTGTTTTGTGAGATATTCATATTTCCTTCTCATAATTTGACATATAAAAGAAATATACGAATGAACATTAGTATTTTCAGAGAAAAGGGAAAAGAAACAAAGTTAAATCAATGATTCAATAATGACTTTTTAATGCAATTTCGAGCAAACTCTGATTATGATACAAACATTTACCTTTTTTTTTTTGAGGTCGTTAACTCTAAATACATCCATAGAACATATACCACGAAGATGGAAGATGTAAAATTGGTAACCAATTGGTTAGTGCTTAATTACTAGTCCAATTCTGTTGTCTGCCGTAAAATTGATTCCCAGTAGCTCTTAACATTTTCTATAGCAACATTAAAATCAAAAGCCATTTGGGTCTAATATATGCAAATCTCCGAAGGAAAAGAATTTATGTTAACCTCATATCCATGTATTGTTAACGAGATCAAAAATCGAGGATACCAATGCAAGTAATGCAACTAAGCACCTTCATGGTAAAAGAACGAAAGCACACAAAATATACAGCATTTCAAATTAATATGAAATTGTCTTAGTTATCAAGGTCTCAATAAGAAACATGGGGTGAATATGCAAGATCTTGTAAACCAATAGTCAACTCGCACGGCCGTTAGGTCCTGTGTTCGAGTCACGCTGGAGGGGAAGTGTGGAAATACTATAGATCCTCCTAATTTGGGAAGGGTTTTAAAAAGAAAAAAGAAAAAAAAACTGAAACATTGTTTGAAACGTTGTGAATGTTTTTTCAAGCATATCATAGTCGGTGATACTATCTCCATAAAGTTTCAATTTAGAAGTAATTCTGAATATCGTAAAATTTTATTCAGAAACAGACTTAAAGTCTTGGAGTCTCATATGAGCCCAATCATATCGTGCTTGTGGGAGAGTGACCAACTTTAAGTTGTCATATCTTCCCTTTAAGCCATTCCACAAAACAAGTGGATCTTTTGACTGTGAGATATTTTGTTTTCAACCCTTCATCAAGGTGATGGCGCAAGAAAATCAAGGCCTTAGCACAGTCTTGGGTAGATCCTTTATTTTTATCTTTAATGGCGTCTCCAAGACCCATAGCATCTAAATTGATTTCAGCATCCAACACCCATGACATATAGTTCTTGCCCGAAATTTCAAGGGCAACAAATTTTCTTTTCATAATATCAGTCATAATTAAAAGAGGTGCCTTAGTCTTCTCAAAATGCTGAAAATGTGAAATAAAACAATAAAGGAAAAGAAGAATATTGCAGAGAAAAGAGAGGCAGAGAATTCTTATTCACTTGGGATGAATTACAATGGAATAGAACCCCTCTATTTATAGGGAAAGAGTGACTTAGCCACCAAGTAACAAACCCTAAAATCTCTCTAAAATATAGACGTTCACCTTAAATACAATTCTATTTGTAACACTTTTTGAAATTAAGTCAAGGATACATTATAAAATGATAGAAAGAGAGAACACGAAATATAAACTAAAAGAATATTAAGTCAAGGATACATATAAAATGATAGAAAGAGAAGTATAAACCGAAGGAATATTGTGATACAATTAAGGTTAGAAAATCTCCTAGAAGAGTGATTACTTTTAATTTCCTTGTAGGAAATTCTCCTTTGCTAAATTGAACCACAAAAGGAAGGGACATTCAGATTTTAATATTTTTTTACAACCATGTTTTAAGTCGGAGAGCATTGTAGTATTTTTCCTTTTTCTTGGTATAATCATCTCTTAGAAATTCACTAGACCTTGCATGTGACATATAAGTCACGAATTTGAACCGTGAAAGCAGCAACCAATACTTGTATTAGGGTAAGCTGTCGTGGCTCTTTCCGGACCCTGCGTAAATGTGGGAAGTAACGTGCACCGAACTGTCCTTTTTAGAAACTCACTAGACAGATTAAGAGTGGAGGCATTTCATTCCTCCCGTCTCGTCATACTTATTTTTCGTGCACAAATCCATGACCTCCAATATTGGAATATTTGCTAAGTTACCAGAAGAAATCCTCCACCACATCCTCTGTTCTCTCAATCTCAAACAAAGAGCAACAACTTCACTTGTTTGCAAGATTTGGCATCGCATTATACTACAACTTTTCACAAACAGTACTTTCTACAAACATATACTGTGCATACTGCTATTATAAACAAATTCTCAACCCTACATACTCATGTTAGTTCTGCTCTAGTGTCCGCCCTATTGTCAAACTTGCCACTGATAATCATAATAGTTTCACAGAATTTTATTTGTTCGAAATAAGTAGTTACACTTTATATGTGTCTACGGCTTTTATTGAGTCAAGATTATTAACAGTTCTACATTTACGAGGTTGCATATGTGTAGAGAGACACTTTGTTGATATTAAGGAGTTGCCTGTATTGAAAGAGATATATATATAGATAGATATATTGATAGCGTTTGTATTTCTCCCACAACTTTCTCCAAGCTTATCAACGAGTGCCCGCGTCTTAAATCCTTGTTTCTTCATTTATGCGTAACATTGCACAAAATAAAACTTTTGAGTCCTGAATTGGAGAATTTGAGCTTAAGTAACACGATAAATTTGCACGATGTTATCATTGTTATTCCTAATTTACGGTCTTTCAAGCTAATAGATATAATAAAAGTTGAAAGGTCACTAATGGAAGCTGAGATTGAAGTTAAATATGTTAATGCATTATAGGTTGCTTGACGTGATAAATCTTGCTCAATATTTGGGTGAAAATATCACCTTGTCCTTGAAAACTAGTGCAAAGGAATCAAAGGTATGTTACATGGCTCTTGTTAAATGTTTTTCTTGTTAGTATTTATTTTCATGTTTAGTATTTTCTCAACATTTTTAATGTTTCATTCAGGCAATCCAAGCACATAAATTTGGAGATACTTCATTCATGGGTACCAAGATATAAATCGTTCGTTAATGAAATATTTAGTTACTTCCGTCCGCAGACCTTGCTAATGCGAATGAATTCAAAGGTCCTGAAATATAACTATATATAGGTATTCTACAAAGTTATGATTTTATTCTTCACCTTCATATTTTCCTTTCTTTACTTCTCTTTCTCCCTTTTTTTATTGTATGAAATGTAATGTTACGAATTTTGTAGGTCTTATTAGATGAACTGAAATGTCGGGAGAAATGCACCAAGTGGTATAAATATTGTAATTACATGTGTTGGCGCTATTTCTTGGAAGGTTTTAAGATCCTCGAATTAACTAGAGGACAGGACACTCATCAAATTATAAGATATTAAGATTGAAGTTCCAATGGTAATTGCCTCATAACATACATTTGTTATTTTTCTCTCTCTATTTAACAAGAATGCTATTGGAATTAAAATTTATAATATTCAACTTAGTAATTTCTTATTAGAATCTTAAAAAGTTGAGTCATACATTTTCATATCTTAAGTGATCTAATAAGTTGTAATTGTTATGCAGGTTCGAATGAATGACACTCGCAACCACGTACCCAAGAGCAATTTTATCTATGTGATCAAATATATATATATATATGTTGTGACCACCAGCATATACATATATATATAGAGGTGGTCACAACATAGTTTAAGTGTACATATTGCAAGCAAGCCATGTTCAGAATTTTTATATACAGTCAACCATCTAATTACTACTAAAGTTGAATAGTTGGCGTATTATGCTAGTTTTCATTTTGGTTATGCAATTCAGTCTTACTATAACTTTTTTTGTGTTAATTTTCTATTATGAAATTCGAGTAGTTTGTTCCTTCATGGCGACAAACCAATTATCTGATTATAAATTTAAATTATAATGATCTCCTAGCAGTTTAGATACTTCGATCAAACGGTTTACTATGATAAGGGAGGTCGAATACAGCCTTTCTCGTGTATTTAATTTGTAAGGAGGTGATTTTCACGTTTTGAACCCCGACATGTAAATCACAACTTGATATTTTAATATGTGATTATTTATTTCATGTACATTGGTATGTTCAAATACACTGGATACTGATATATACGAGGAGTTTTGCAATTGTATCAAAATTCATTCCAACTTTTTTGTGTACTTAACTTTTTCTTTAATTGTTTCTGCTCCTACCCTATTCTCTCTCTCCTAAGGATTAAAATTAAAATTATTTATGAGTTTAAATTATATGATCGTGAGTGCAAGATTATTTTAGAGATTTTTGAAACTTTATTACCCTCCCTATTCAAGTTTCAATTTAATTACATAGGCATATACAATTTACCAATTATATACATTTTAGAAATTTAATGAGAATCAATTAACTCTTATAATATCGCTAACGTATATACCCCC
>AWOL01S0053320.1:56433-78855 GCA_000715115.1 Nicotiana otophora
TAACCCACTCCCCCCACGTTTCTCTATCCATACCCCCCACGATTCTGATACTCTCTCCCTCCATTAACGCTCTCTTCCATTTTTGTTCAAAAATATTTTATAATCTCTCTCAAACTTTCTGATTTCTCTCTCAAAATCCTACGAAATCAGTAACAACTTAAAATTTTCCTTCCCTTACGATGAAAAAGAAAGGATTTTCGAAGAATAGCCCTAAAAAGCTAATGTCGGTGATATTCCTACTTTTGATTTGGTTGTTTTCTCATAGGATTCACCTAAAATAGTAGTGAAATCGACATATGCAAAACTAGAGACAAAGTCCAAGCTTTCCCCTCGTGAAGCTAGGGCAGAAGCTCGAACAAAACTCAAGCATGGCAGGGATGCTGGTGAAGCTTCGACATCTGCTAAAATATCAGTAAAGCGGAAGGGCAAAGAAATTGCTCGTCATGATGTTTTCGTTGAAGAAGAAGTTATCCTGAAACCTGCAAAAAAATAATCAAAGTTTCTCCTACTGTCAAACCTTCAAAAAAGAAAAAGGTTCAAAAATGTCCTAAAAACATACCCCAACAGCCATTGGAGAAGGTAAAATTTTAGTATTTACAATTTTTGTTCTTTTGTTTTTAGTTACAAAACATATTTTCATTCTCATGACTATATCTATTTTTTTATTGTTTTGTATTTGTAGAAATTTTATCTACATTGTGTATATTTGTTGTTGGTTATCAACCTTTCTACATTTTTCTGGAAATTGTAGATTTCTTGTATATTATTCGAAATAATTTTGTTAGGGAATGTACTACATGATTTAGTTGGTTTTATTAGTTATTATTTGCTCTATTTGTAGATGTTAGTTTTATTTTCTGTAAACAAATTATATATATTATGTCTAGTTATTAGTTTCTGTTTTCTTGCTTTAAACATAATTTTGTCAGTGCATTTGTAGGTTCAATGTAGTTCAGTTGTTATATATGTTTCCTAATTTTGTAACTTATTTGTATGCAATGTATTAATGTCTTTCTCGGTGTAGCTAAAGTATAGTAGAATTGTTATTATTTTGTTTTTTGATCTTTAAATATGTTTATTAACTTACTGTTTCTTTTGGTGCGGAATCGAATATTTTTGCACCACATGAT
This sequence comes from Nicotiana otophora, assembly GCA_000715115.1. Lineage (NCBI taxonomy): Eukaryota > Viridiplantae > Streptophyta > Magnoliopsida > Solanales > Solanaceae > Nicotiana > Nicotiana otophora. Next base: position 57,564 of record AWOL01S0053320.1, read on the forward strand.
ATTGATTATGGCATCACTAGGTTCCAGACATTATCCGACCCTGCTGTTCCTGTCCAAATCAAGGTGTTATTGTCTAAAAATAAGTTAAAGCTGTTTAAGAAGACATGCTTTCGGCACTTTCTTTGCATGCCCAAAATATGTATCCAAAATCAGGCAATTCACCTTCTCATGAAGTATGAATTAAACGCATTCGGTTCTCATTTTTTTTACAGCAGAGTTAAGGGTGAGAGGATGAACTTTGGGTTGAAGGAGTTTGCCCTTATCACTAGCCTTAGATGTTTTACAGAAGTAACGGACTTTGGTTACACAACTAAATATGACAGTAAAATAATGAGGAGCTATATTTCGAACAAGAGAAAAATTGAGAAGTCGTACTTGAAACAAATTGTAACCATCCGTAATTGGGTGAATGATGAGGATGCAGTCAAGCTGTGTATTCTCTATCTGATAGAAATCTTCCTCTATCCTTTAGAGAAAGATAATGGTTGATAGACCATTTTAAGCTCTATTTGGTGGACTCGGGGCAGTATGCGAATTTCACATGGGGTATCGAAGATTATACATAATTGCTTATGTTTGTTAGGCATAAGCTGAACCCTTCTGTGTATTTTTATCTCATTCGGGGTTATCCACTCTCTATGCAAATCTGGTTGTATGAGTGTTGCTCTACAGTCAACATTAATATAGCTATAAGGGTTGGTAATTTGATCCCTCGCATACTTACCTGGACAGCTAGTAAGGACAAGATATGAATTTCTACATTGGAAGAAAGGATGATCAAACCATCATGGATCAAGGTAAATATTTTTTACTTATGTACAGAAAATATAAATACAAATTACCTGCACATTTTATACATATGATGACTAGGTCCCTCACATTTTTATTTCACTCAGTTCACCAACATGATTAAAGCCCCGGAAGAGCTTTCTAGAATGACTTTGCCAGACAAAGTTGAATACATCCTTGAAGAAGCTGAAACACAGGCCGAACATCCGACAAATGCTCCATCTCCATCTGGCAATAAGCAGGCAATGAAAATAGATGACAAGAAAGATATTCTGAAACAACTAAAAAACTAAGAAAAGATGTTGATTAGGTAACAACTGATGATATTCCTAGCTGCTTTCTTTAATTTATGTTATGCAAATTATTTCTTTAACTCTTTCTATTTTAATACGTAGGTCGGTTCAGACCTTGGATTGTTCGAGAAAGAGGTATACCTAATTCTTGATTTTTAGTCTTCTTTATATATTTGTAAGCCTCTAATTGTCAGATACATTATAACCATTTTTTGTTCTTTAGGTTTTCCAAGAACTAGATAGCATTCGACTGCTACTCAATGATTCCATCAAGTCCGTATTACAGGCAATAAAAAGTCAACAGGATACTAACATTGATGCTAAGGTTTCATTCAAAATATATTCATTTTGGACAATAATTTTTACCATGTTTATGTTTATATTAGCATTCATAAAGTATATAGCCTAACAAATTCTGCTTGCAGCTTACTGCCAGTTCTGCAAAAACTAATGAGCATTACAAAGAAAAGAACAGCCAATAGTATTGTGGCAGTAGTGCTAAACCAGTGTTGGCCAGCAGCAATAGAACAGGTATTTTAACAATTTAAATATAGTTTCATGACAAATAATCTACATTATATCTATATATAGCCTAAATTACCAACAAATAATCTACATTATATTTCTAATAGTTGTCTTAGATACAGGACACATGTCTGACATTCAAAATGAGGAGAATGTTTTTATATCATGCCCTGTAGGTGTTGACTTATCTTCCCAATTTCAAGGAGTATTGGAGGAAGAAACTGCAGGTATGATTTAGTACATTTTATCTACATATTTCACAATACGTATTACATCTCAGCTACATGACATAATTTCAATAAATTAACTACAATTAAACTACAATTTATCTACAGTGTTATTTCTGTTTACTACAAATGATCTACAATTTTATTAAGTTATACACATTTATTATAAGAGAGAAGGAAACTATGCATGTGGACTCTCCAAAACAAGATGCAAAAGTTGGCATTCAAGGAGAGCATTTAAATGAGAAGAATGAGATTATGCATTTGCAATCTCCAATTCAAGAAGCAAATGTAATACAACAAGGAGACGATTGCAATGCAGATTTCAGTGGTATTATATATTACAATATAATTGTAGAAAAAAAATAGCTTTCATATAAGTTTCAATTTTCCTAAAGAATTGATGCAACCAACATACAATGTTGTTCTTTTGTTTTTAATTTTGTAGGTGAAAGAGTCGACTACATCAATATAGGTGATTCGGACAATGACTCCAGGTCTGGAAAAAGGGTAGTAACACTTGATGATTTTGAGCTGCCAGAGAACTTCTCACAGATTGTTAAGTTCGGCGAGGTTAATGAAGATGAAATAACCCATGTGCATCAAGGAAGAACAAGGGTTTCTCGAAAGCATGCTAGATCCCCCTTTCTTCCTTATATCAGTTCTAGGGGAAGCACTTCTGTTGGACCTCCTCCAATTTTCAACATCAAGCATCCATTTACTAGGGTTATTGGCGACGATGTTGATCCTGACTTGTTGGAAGAATTCAATAAGTGGTTATATTTCGGTACTGACACAGTTTCAAAGAGGTTAGATTATACATTTTTTTCATATTATCGAGTGCATACAATTTATAAATTTCTAATTAAAACTACATAATAATTGTACTTGCTATGTCTTTTTTTTTTGGTAAGTAAATGATTTTATTTATCAAGTAAATATTTACAGCTCAAGACAAACAGAAAAAAGGGGAGGCCGCACTGGAAGATAGACAGCAATCTCATCTTCCAGTTAACTAAACCAACAGAAAAACTTAAGACTCTATAACTACCAAGCTCCTAGCCTTGTTAATGATCCACATATATAGCCAGTTTTGCTACTTAGGGATAATGATTGAGTTCTTGCAACTTCTTTCCCAATCGACTATTCATACTACCTCTCAGGTGAACTTCTTGTATAATCAGCCTTGTAATAGCATTCGCATTCCTCTATTTATTTTGAAACACTTGTAGGTTCCTTTCTCTCCATATATGGTAAACATTTCCTGCCATTGTCATTCTGTATATTTCAGCACCGGTAGCCTTTCCATTGTACTGCATCACAGCCCATGATAATTCCTCATCCCAGACTCTTGGTTGCCTTTGGATATTTTGCCATTGTAAAATTTTCACCCATTTTTTTAGATGTGGCCTCACATTGAAATAGCAAGTGTGATATGCTTTCATTCTCCTTGTTTCACATAGGGCATATTGGATTAGTGGCCACCCCCCATTTTACAAGTCTATCCCTTGTATACAACCTACCATGAGCAGCTAGCCCTAGGATAAATAGCCATTTTGGGTTACCAAGGTTGTTGCATACCATTCGTCTCCAAGGAACCTTTTCAAAGTTGCCCCCCATATTCTGGTACATCTTTGATATAGTGAATTCCTCCATGTTCAACAGATATGTTATGCTTAATCCATCTTGCTCAATATATTTCTTTGCTGCTATGATCTTCTGGATTACCCATGATGCTTGGTTGCATTTGGCTTCCCAGATATGACCCCAATTTACATAGTATGCATGCATCCATTTTTTCCAAAGTCTATTTTTTTTTCTTGCATAAGTTCCACAGATGCTTGCATATGGATGCTTTGTTACATAACTCAACATTTATGAAGTTAACTCCACTTGTTTTAGTAGGATGACATAGTGTTTCCCAAGCAAGCAGAGCTTTGTGGGATCCTTCTTTATCCCCAGTCCATAGAAACCCCCTGCATGTTGCGGTTATCTGATTAGTAATCTTCTTTGGTAGGACAAAAACTTGGGACCAAAAGGTTTGAATGGAAAATAACACACTCTTGATAAGTTGGACCCTCCCAGCATAGGAAAGGAACTTTGTAGTCCAAGTGGCAATCCTTCCTAGCATTTTGTCCAACAAGTGTTGGCATTGGGTGATGGACAGTCTCTTGGAGCTTAATGAGACTCCAAGGTATCTAAAAGTTAGCTTACCCTTTGAGAAGCCAAGCATCTCCAGAATCTGTTGTTGTAAGATAGCACTAACACCTCCAAAATAGATACAGTTTTTTGCTAGGTTGGCAGTTAGCCCTGAAGCCTTTGAGAATTCCATAAAGCATCCAAACAGTAAGTTGATCGATGTTTTGTCTCCTTTGCAAAATAGCAAAAGATCATCATCAAATCCCAGCTGAATGATTTTAGTCTTTGCACATTTGGGATGGAACTTGAAAGCAGGGTTTCTGATCTTCTTTTTCAAGAATCTGCTGAGATACTCCATTACTATTACAAACAGGAATGGGGACATGGGGTCACCTTGTCTCAACCCCTTCTTTGCAGCAAATGATTTCCCTGGCTTCCCATTTATGATTCTTGAGTACGTGACCGTTTTTAGACAAGTCATTACCCAACCTATGAACTTAGCAGGGAAGTGAAGTTGCTGCAATATTTGTTCAATGAAAACCCATTCAATGGAATCGTATGCTTTTTGCATATCTATCTTGAGCAAACATCTTGGGGAGATGCATTTCCTACCATATCCTTTTACAAACTCGTGGCTGAGAATGATATTATCTGTGATGACTCTTCCAGGAACAAAAGCAACTCGACTATGATATACCAGAGTGTCCATAACGAGTTGTAACCTTTTAGTGATGACTTTAGGTATGATCTTATAGAGTATTGTACAGGAAGAGATAAGCATGTATTCCTTAACTGAGGATGGGTTGTTTACTTTGGGTATCAGAGTCGCCGAGGTGCAGTTGATAGGTTTATAGATTTGATATGTATCAAAAAATTCAATCATTGTAGACGTAATATTCTCCCCTACAATATCCCAGCTTTTCTTAAAGAAACATGAGTTAAAACCATCACATCCTGAGACCTTGTTGTCATTAATATCTCATATAGAATTGAATACTTCATCTCTACTTACAGGGGCAATGAGTAGTAGTTGTTGTCCCTAGTGAGTCAGTTACCTTCTTCTATTACATTATGCTGAATTCTAGGAAAGCGGGAAGCATAGGATCCTAGCAGCTTATGATAGAAGTTATTTATTTCTGTCGGAATCTCTGCCTCAATTTGAGATATGGATCCATTCATAGTATTTAATCTTCGAATCTGGTTTTGTGCCACTCTATTCTTCATAATAGCAAAGAAGTAGGCATTATTTGAGTCACCTAGGTGTAGCCATCAGATCCTGGACTTTTGTTTTAGGGTGCTTTCTTGAATCAGTACCTATTTTTTAAGTCGTTCCCTTAAGTCTTTCTCTTGCTCAAACAATGTTTGCTGGTGTGCAGGATCCCTCATCTGGTGTTGTATTTCTTGTTGTAGCTTTCTACATTAATCTACTTTTCCATCTGTTCTGGAGAATTCTTTTGTATTTAGCTTTTTAAGTTGCACTTTTATACTTTGAAGCTTTAGCCAAATGCCCTGTGACCCTGGTTAACTCCTTTGTTCTGCCCATGTCTTTGCCGCAATTGGTAGGAACTCAGGATGTTGTGCTAGGTGATTGAAGAAATTAAAAGGTCATGATCATTTTGCTATATATTCCTCAAGTTCGACAGCTATAGGGGAGTAATCTGAGAAGAATGGATCTATTGTTGCTGCTTCAATATGTGTTAGCTTGTTTATCCAATCTCCATTGACAATGGCCTAGTCAATCTTGCTAGGGATATGACTGTTCGTCCAAGTATATCTCCTCCCAACTGTTTTCAGCTCAGTCATGTTATGATCCATCATGAAACTATTGAAGTCAATCACCTCTGATTGTTGGACAGGGTTTCCGCCGATTCTATCATCCATGGCTCTTATGGAGTTGAAATCTCCCATAATTAGCCAAGGTCCATGTATTTGTTATGCAAGAGTCCTCAAAGTATCCCACATTGCTCTTCTATCTGCTATTGTGTATAACCCATAAACCACTGTAAGATGGAGCATCATATTTGTATTTTTTACCCATACACTTTTATGCATCAGCTGATTGTGAGTGCTAAGTGACTTGAATTCAACATCTTCGGGGTTCCACAATACCCATATTTGGTTTTTCACCATATGCATGTTTGAATTGCTCAAAAAAGCCACCTCCATGCGTCATTTTCTGAATCAACAACGGTGTATGCTAGTGGTAATATGCTACCTATCACATAGGTAGCAAAAAAAAATTTAATTTCAGTAATAAAATTTGAAAATATAAAAAATATAGTCTCAAAAATAACTTTATAATAATTTTTTTAGAATTGATCTACATTACCTGTTGCATCCATTGTGCTAGCTGTTAGCATGATTCCCCTATATGCCGACTTCAAGAAGGTTCTATCGACTACTACAACTGGCCTACAATGCTCCCAACCCTTGATGGACGTACTAAGTGCAACAAATGCATATAAGAAACAGTTATCTTCAGTCTTCTACAATTTCACTACCGACCCCAGATAAGTCTTCTCCAGAATATACAAATAACTCGGCAAGCGACTGTAGGAATCAACAGGATGAACTCTCAAAAATTCCAAAGCGTTTTCCTTTGCTCTCCAAGCTTGCATGTATGTAAGTTCACACCATGATCTGACAACATGTCAGTTTGTATGTCTTATGGTGTGTATATTGTCTTAGGATCCGCATATTTTGGTATCACCATGCTGCTAACTACCATGGCAGTAGGTTTGCATTCTATATATGTGTTGTCCATCAAAGAGCATGTGTGCAAGCTATTGAATTTTCGAACCTTGAACAATGCTGATTCATTTATGCTGGTGGACTTGAAGTGCCATGTACAATTGTCCCTAAAACATACGAGGCAGTAGTTACAGAATAAAAACAATTCAAAAAATGTTATGCAAATTGTAGCTACAGAATACGAAGTTGTTTATGCACAACAACTTGTTTTACACAATTTATATACAATAAAACTACAACTTATATACAATATGAATTTGACAAATAAAATATTCCTACATTTTTAAACTAGACCTTTTCACCCTAAATTGAAACTTATTCATGACAGAATAGTGCTTCATTGCACTGACAATTGTTTGTTTGTCTCAGTAAACTTGGCCTACTTCAATTACCTTTGTCGTATGTTCTGTTATGGTGATACTTTCATATTCTACAATTGCCGGAGATGTTTGCATATAATTCAACTTCACTATTCCTGATAATTCTCCAATTGTGTTACAATTGCTTGACAATTGTACCAAGTTAGTATTACGATAATCAGAAGAATCTGAACTCAATTAAAAGTATAGTAATTCAGATCTCTGTATATTGATGTGTTCAGTATTTGACATCATACTTGTAGAGACATAACAGTTGAACTACATTTGGTATGTCTTATTTGTTATGTAGTATTATTGTAGATAATTTATAGTAAAATTATAGAACACTTGAAATTAAAAAAACATCAGCACTGGAAAAACAGAGCAAACCTGCAATTGTGCTCACATTCGATATATTGCATTCCAAATCAAAATCACGCACTGATATACACATTGGATACATTCCTAAGTTTTTGTTTTTCTTTTTCGTCTCCATATACACTCGAACTCCCATATCGTTCCGAATTTTCAATGGAGGACAACGTTCGTTGACAATGTATTTGATTTCGATAATTTTTTACGGAGGTATCGATCATTAGATGCTCTGCAATTGCGAAAATCAATTGACTATAATTTGAATCTTCATTGACTACAATTCCGTCAATATCAAAATCTTTATATCTCCCAACGCTATCCCACCGACCATTGAGCTGAAGCATAATCGCTAATTTTGATATTATGTCGCGAAATTCAATTCAATTGTAACTAATTATTTGCAATTATTTTCTTCAAAACCTTTGTTTATGGAAAATCAGAGAAAACCAGAGAATAGAAGGATACTACAGATATGTTGTCTTGATTTTCGTACGATGATAACCAGAAAAAATCTGCTTAATAGAAGGATTCTACAAATATGTTGCCTTGATTATGGTGCGATGATTGCGTCAGTAAAATCTTTAACTGAAATATAAGCGATCACAAAAATTTCGTGTCTAAATTAGGAAGATTACCGCAGAAAGGAGTCTAGTTAAAACAAATGTATATTTTTTGTAGCTAAAACGTGTTTGGGTCGGATAAATACCAAAACTGAGATATTTTTAGTAATGAGGTTTCAAATAATGTATAGGAACAAAAAAATCTCTTTTTACGATGTATGAGTTTAAGTTATATAGATCGTGAGTGCAAGATTTTTTTTTACGATGTATGATTTGTAATCTTGAAACTAGAAAATATTACCTGCTATAACAGATAAGTGACCAGATGATATAAAATTTCTTACATTAATAATTCTAATATATATAACTTAAATTTTTTTTTAATTCTCTATGGACGAGCTATGACTTTTCTTCCTTCCAATTTGGAGTGCCATATGTCTAGCAACAACAACAACAATAGTGAATCCCATAAATAGGTTTGGTGAGGGTATTGAATATGCAACCTTACCCCCTACCTTATGCACGTAGAAATGTTGTTTCCAAACCCTCAAATCAAAGTAAGTATGCATAATCACAAGAGTATAGAAAAGAAATACAATAGTAAAAAAGTCAAAAAAGCCATAACAAAAGTAAAATAATAGGAAACCACAAACCAAAATAAATATAGTAATAGGAATCTAAGAGCCCGTTTGGACATAAGAATTTTTTTCTTTTTTTCAAAATATTTTTACTTATTTCGAAATCAGCATTTGTTCATAAAATTTTCAATTTTCACTTGAAGATATATTTTGGAAATTTTTGAAAATTTGAAAAACTCCAAAAAGTTATTTTTTAAAATTCTCACTCAAATCACTTACAAAACTTCAAAAACAACCCAAAATTATATTTATATCTAAACACAACTCTAAATTTCAAATATCATTTTCACTTAAAAATTATTTTTCCCCTAGAATTTTACAATTCTTATGTCCAGACGCCCACTAAAAATAAGGGAATACGAGAATAACGCCACATGGAAAAACGCTCGACTGTCAAGTAATTTTCTTTCCTAATTAAAATATGAAATAAGTAGTAGTAAGCCATTTGAATATTCGTCATCGTCATTTTTTTAATTATTTAAATTCGCGCAATCCCAAGGAAATAAAAAAAGTTAATAACTGGTTCCTACTACTTTTCAAAACTGTACTTTTAGCCCAATAGTTTCCCCATCTTCTCCAATGGCGGAGTCCCGGAAAGTAGCAGTAATCGGAGCCGGAGTAGCCGGTCTAGTCACAGCTCGTGAGCTACAACGATCAGGCCACAAAGTTACAGTCTTTGAAAAATCAAACCAACTGGGCGGAACTTGGGCTTACAATCCAAAAATCGAAACTGATCCACTGGGCCTTGATCCAAACAGAGAAATTATTCACAGCAGTCTTTACAAATCCCTTCGTACAAATTTACCTCGGCAATTAATGAGCTTCAGTGATTATCCATTCAATAATGAAAATGGGAAATTAATTAATTTTCCTGGACATGAAGAAGTGTTGAAGTTTTTGACTGAGTTTGCTAAGGATTTTGGGATTACTGAGTTGATCCGATTTAACTCGGAGGTTGTACGAGTTGGGCGGGTTGAGTATGAGGAAGATGGTTGGGTTGTTGAATTGAAATCAGATGAGTTAAGTTCAGAAGAAAAGGTGTTTGATTCTGTAGTGATTTGTAATGGTCACTATACTATACCCAAAGTTGCAAATATTCCAGGTAAATTAATGTGCAGTATTTATTTTAAGTGATTCAAGTTAATTAATCTATTGTTTGAACAATGATGATTGATTTGTTTTTGAGAAGTATTAGAAATTATTGAGTTTAAGTTCTATGCACTGATTGATCGATAATTTGGAATAAATTTCACGGATGGTGTAAAAAATCATTAAAATGTTGGTGTATGTAACTTAAATTCGAAATTATATAAAAAGTATATGAGTTAGATGAAATTGTGGTCAGAAAATTTTACCAGGCAAATATCTTGGAAAGCTCTTATATTTACTAGTCCTTAGTTCAAGATATTTGAGTAACATCCTAAAATATATATATTTTTTAACTTTTTGTTATGAGGAAATTTTATAGATTACAAATATCTAAACTTTAAATGAGCTTAAATGGAGCGACGCGATCATATATATATATATATAGCTGACTTCAACTTGCTTGGGATTGTGGCTTCTTGTTGTTGTATGAATATCTCTTTTTATTTTAGCAAGTTTAGTTAATTTAGTCTGATTTAACTTCAAAGATTAGTGAAACTGAACCTTGTCAAACAAATTGGGAAGGTGTGATTTAACAGAGAAACAGTCTCACCTTCCAGCACTCATAATATTGTAAAAGAAATGAGATCGATAGGTTGTACTTTGAACTAATTATTGTTTGTTAATATCCAAAGGTATAAACAACTGGCCTGGAAAACAAATGCATAGCCACAATTATCGAGTTCCTGAGCCATTTAAGGATCAGGCAAGCTCCCTTTCTACTCTATTTGCATATTCAGTTCTTAAAGTTCTGCGTCCACGCTTTGGTCTAGTATTAAGAGCGCATCGCTGATGTATCGACTAGGCACACGTCACGGATTCAGAACATGCTGCAAACAAAAGCCTGGTATTTAAGTGAAGAAGGACATAGTGGAGGACCCATTATCCATTGAGCTTTGGAACGTGCGCCACTAACCCTCCGGGATTTCTCGGTTATAAAAGAAGAAGAAAAAAGTTATTTATACAAGTCTATGCTTCCTATTTTACAGAACCTTCTCGCTTGTTAATTGATTTGTATTCAGATTGTAGTTGTAATTGGAGATGGACCAAGTGGGCTTGATATTTCCCGAGACATAGCTACGGTAGCCAAACAAGTTCATCTTTCGACAAGATCTTCTGACACTGAAGTTTCAAAATTGGACAATAGTGCAAATCTTTGGAACCATTCAAAGGTATATCGCTGTACAAAGTTTCTTGACTGTGCATTGGAAGATATATAAAGGGATCTGATTTTGGAGTTATTTTTCAGATTGCTCGTGTTAATGAAAGTGGTGAAGTGATTTTCTTGGATGGATCTTCTATTCATGCTGATATAATTCTCCACTGTACAGGGTTAGTTCAAATCTTGATTCTTTTTGCTGCATTTCCTTGATGAACTGGCCGAGGGTCCATCGGAAATAGCCTCTCTGCCCTCCCAGGGTAGGGGTAAGGATGCGTACATCTTACCCTCCCCATACCTACTTGTGGGAATCCACTGAATTTGTTGTTGTTGTTTTTGTTCCTTGACGAAATACATAAGCTTATTATTATTGTTGTTGTTTTTTCACGCAGATACAAGTATGATTTCCCATTTCTTGAAACAAATGGAATAGTTTGTGTTGATGACAACCGTGTTGGACCATTATACAAGCATGTCTTTCCTCCAAAACTTTCCCCCTGTCTCTCCTTTGTTGGTATACCTTATCAGGTAAGCTAGTTGTATGGTAATATCATATTTCATTGTGTTATTAACCAACTGTCTATTGGAAAGAGGTCAAGCTTGTTTCTGTACTATTCGAATTTGAGTAACTTCATCCACTGTTATACTTTGGTCTAATCTTACCCTCGACCTTACGAAATTTCTTTTTGTTGCGCTTGACACTAATAGAGCTTCACTCTGTGGGTAATTTCAAATCATAACTACAAGTTTTCTCGAAGTATTTGGACACTTTGAATCCACCCATTTCATGCTGGAGTTCCATTGATGATAAGGGTAAATACAACGAAACAAGAATTTAACAAGGCTATGAACAGACCCAAAGTATAACAGAGGATAGAATTGAGCAATTTCGGATAGTATAAGAGAAAATTTTGACCTTTCCCTTCATTTGTTTTCTAGTTAATACGACCCTCTCAACTTCTTCAACATTGTATTGTGCTCTTGACCATTTTGTACTATTGAAAGAAATGACAAAGTAGACTTTTCTCTGTGATGATCAGACAATTATCTTTCTCATGTTTGAATTGCAAACCAAATGGATAGCACAAGTTTTGTCTGGAAAAGTGCTTTTACCATCAGAAGAGGAAATGCTAACTGATGTTGAGGATCACAATATGCACCTTGAGGTAGCGGGGATCCCAAAACATCACACTCATCGCCTTCACCCTCGCGAGGTTTTTCCCAATAACCTTTTTTTTGTGATTTTATTGTTATACCGAGTAAAGTTCAGTAACTTCTGAGTCGAGGGTCTCTCGGAAACAATTACTCGACCTCCACAAGGTGAAGGTAAGGTTTGCGTACACACTACCCTCCCCAGATCCCTCTTGTGGGATTACACTGGGATTGTTATTGTTGTTGTTGAGTAAAGTTCAATAACTATACAAGAACATTAACACTGGATTTGTATGTCTCGAATTGAACCGAGGGTCCGTCGGAAACAACCTCTTTACCTTCACAAGATAGGGGTAAGGTTTGTGTATACACTACCCTCCTCAGACTCTACTTGTGGGGTTACGGTATGATTGTTGTTGAATTGAATATCCTAAAATAGCTCAAATATAAATTTAAAGTTTGCATCTTATTAAATTTATCAAACACTTTCTGAGTCTTCATTTTTTAACATTGAAATTAGAGGCAATGACATGAATTTGTTGGCAGATGGAGTACATGGATTGGTTAGCAGCTCAAGTGGGAATGCCACCAGTTGGTGCTAGCCTAAAGGAAATGTATTGGAGTCTTTACAAATTTGTTGGTGAAGTAGGGTTTAGCAGCTACAGGGATTTGTGGGACTTTGAGAATTTTACTCAATAAATTCTGATGCTTAAGTAATATCATATCTATTCCTTTTATGTTATATCTACTACAGTTATTGTAATTCGTCCAAATACATTTTCTATGTAATGACTGACCATAAAACAAAAAAGACGTAATAGAAAAGGAAGTGTTATGCTTTAACTTAAATAAAACAAAAAAATATTAGAGGAGACTTGCTTTCTGACTTTTTGGGTGTGTTTGGTACGAAGAAAAATATTTTTCGGACATTTTCTCATGTTTGGTTGGTTAATATTTTACTCGTGATTGGAGGAAAATGTTTTCCCTGTCAGCATAAGGGAGAACATTTTCTAAAACTCTTTTTTAACATTCCTCACCCTATTTTCCATCCCCACCAACTCGCACCCATCCCTTACCAACCCACTCCTACGCTACCACCCATCCACCCCACCCTTGCCCCAACCCGCACCCCCTCCTTCAACCCCCACCCTAAATAGAAATATTATTAATGGTACTCTTTTTTTTCATGTTATAGATAGAATACTTTTTTTTTTTATTTCAACACATGAGTATTTTTCTTTTCAATGATATAAAAAAAGTATTTTTGTTTATTTTAACAAAAAAAGTTCTTTCTTTTCATGATGTAAAAAAGGTATTTTCTTTCCTTTCAACAAAATGATGTAGTAAAAAGTATTTTCTTTCATTTCAACAAAAAAAAAATCCATGATGTAGAAAAAGTGTTTTCTTTTATTTCAACAAAAAAAAATATTTTCTTTTCAACAACAACAACAACCCAGTATAATTCCACTAGTGGGGTCTGGGGAGGGTAGTGTGTATGCAGACCTTACCCCTACCCTGGGGTAGAGAGGCTGTTTCCAAATGACCCTCAGCATCCTTCCCTCCAAGAACTCCCCACCTTGCTCTTGGGGTGACTCGAACTCACAACCTCTTGGTTGGAAGTGGAGGGTGCTTACCATCAGAGCAACCCACCTTGTCAAAAGTGTTTTCTTTTCATGATGTAGAAAAAGTATTTTCTTTTATTTCAACAAAATGAGTATTTTTTTTTCATTTCAACAAAATGAGTATTTTTTTTTCATGATGTAGAATTTTTTTTTTTTTCATTTTAACAAAATAAGTACTTTATTTTCATGTTGTAGAAAGAGTACTTTCTTTTTTAACCAAAAAAAATAGTATTTTCTTTTTAGTTATGGAGCACAAATTTCAACATTATTTTTGAGTAAAAAAGTAATGCAACACCACATTAATTCCTTTGGATTTTGTGAATTTTTAGAAGAATAATTAAATACTTGAAGAAAATAGAGTTATGAAAACGTTAGGTATTTGGAGGGGGGAAGAGCTCAAGAAACATGGGGAATTGTGGGAAGAGATTGAGAAGAGTAGCATAAAAAATTATTTTCCTAAAAAAAGGTTTCTACTTTCTAACCAAACACTAGAAAACAAGGGAAAATAAGTTATATAACCACTCATTTTCCATGAAAACAATTTCTAGGAAAACATTTTCCATGGATTTTCCTTCATACCAAACACACCCTTTATCTCTGCCACTCTTCCCTCAAAACACTTCATGAATGATGTGTTCACAAGTTTTATTTATCTGATTTATCCAAGATAGAACAAAAGCACTGCATCTCTCCCACCGACGCACCAAAGGAGGTTCGTAGTCAGGGGCGGAGCCAACATATCGTTTATGGGTCCGGCCCAACTCTATACCTTTAGTTCGTATTTGTCTAAAAAGATTTGTTGAATATTTATAAATTATTAATCTAGAACCCAGTAACTTATAAGGATTAGAATTTCAAACCCATAAACTTCAAATCCTGGCTCCACCTTTGTTCGTAATTCTTCTTAAATACGTTCGATCGACAAAAGCTACATATTTAGCTAACAATGCAATCCTCATGGACCTACTTCATAAACCAATATACATTGGCTCCAAATTTGAGAAACCAGTGATAGTCGATCCACTTTCTGATGCTTGAGCGATGATCTCAAAGTAATGTAGTAGTATTTTCCATGTCTGTTAGATTACGCTATGATTTGGGTAAATGAGAGGTAATTGTTGAAGTAACTTCAACATAGGGTTCTGAAAAATCGAGTACAGCAAGAAATAACCAAAAATTTCAGCAGAAACTGACTTTTCAGACAGTTGCATTGTCAAATCTCATTCAATAATATAATATAATTTTGAACTCTAAACAGCAACACGTTTCTCTGCATACCAGTCTACACTTCAAATAGCTTGAATGTGGCCAGTCAAAAAGAAGTCATCACATTGCAGGTGTGTACCTAACTACCTAAGCATAGGTTGCAACTCAATGGGGCCTCAAAAGTAGGATCACACGGTGATGACCAACTCGCGTTTCACTTATACGACCAAGGTGTCGGAGGACCTGCCAATGACATATTACATTAGTGCCAAGAAGTGTAAATCTGATCTTGAGTCATTAGTTTGTGAGCCCAAGCATGTATAGTTGGTGGTGCCGGATAAAGTGCTTCGAGCAGGAGAATAGTGGTGCTAATAACATGGTTATTTTAGCTGCTTCTATTAAATTTGAGGGGGGGGGGGAGTAAGATTGGAGGTAAAACTGAGTATGTTTCAACGTGAAGCTGCTATAGTTATGGGGCATGAAAGGCATTGTCAAGAGAATGAATCAAGCCAGCATAAATTTACTAAAACTGGTTACAGTCGGTCTTTTCAGAAGATAAACAGACGGCCAAACAAAATCTAATGTCTCAGATTATTTGTTGAAGCATGAATCAGAAAGGAGTCACAATCCTACATCAATTTTATCAAATGTGAAGTAGCAAAAGATACTTGAAATAGAAAAAAGTTTTAAGAGATTTGACATCTTGAACAATATTTTCGCCCTGAAAAGCATAGCTAATTGAATAAAAACTTAAAAGCTAATCTTTTTAGAAAATTGAGAAGGAAAAACGATTCGAGTCAAAATGCAGATACACTTAGTTAGAAAAAACTCACAGTTAGTATTGCTCTCCCAGTATGGTCATGCTTCAGCGAAGGCCCTTTGATGTCACTTTCAAGAAAGAAATGCTTTCCTTTAACTGCTTCTGTTGCTGCAATTTCTTTTAATTCCTGCAAAAGGTAAGTAGCTATGTGGTTCAAGCACGTCAAATTTATTCACAAATGATCTCTTCCTGACAGCAACAAATCACAAGGAACACAACATTCTGCAAATAATATGGACAAATTTGGCAAGTACAGATATCCCAACGAAGAAGGGTCCATCTCTCAATATATGATTTTGTGAACATTACATTGAACAAATCATATTTCTGGTTGAAAATAGAACTGCTGCGAACACTGGTGAGGCTTAAATCTGCAGATTTAACTTTAAAAGGGCAAAGTTCCAATTGTTTTTGAATATGTGGTGTCCCAACTTTAGTTATGAGAATGTCAAATTAAATAGGCAAGATGCACTTCACTTACCATTGCTCTCTCCACAAGATTTTCTGTGAGCTTCAGAAGGAAAAATAAAGGAATCAGCACTGGAGTAATATCAAGTTTCAAGTGAAATTATGTAATCAAATTAACAAAGAGCAACCTTTCTGTGAGGGGCCTTGAGAAGCTGGGCAGTTGCTTCAGCGTAAGTAGCCATGTCATCAATTGCTGCATTGACTTTTTCCAAAGTGAGTCGCTGCTTCATATACCTGCAATTTGCATCCCTTATTGTCAAGAAAATATACGAGAGAGTTTTATGATGCATAAGCAGTAAAAGAAATCAGCATCTCTTTTCTTCAGGAATCTCCTAGAGGGTTGGGCTGACATTGCTGTATAAGGTACACAAGAATTGTCGCCTTAAGAGAAGTTAGAAAACATCCATCTGTTGTATGCAGACGACACATTTTTCTGTGAAGTGGATCCCTCTCAAGTTCTTTATCTAAGGTTGATATTGCTCATCTTCGAAGTTATATCAGGCTCACACATTAACATGGGCGAAAATACAATTTTCCCTGTTAATACTGTACTAAACTTGCAGGGTTTATCAGAAATTTTGGGTGCAAGTCTGGTACTCTCCCCACCGTAGACCTACCATTTAGTGCGAAATTCAGATAAACACAAGCATGGCTAGGTGTTATACAGAAAGTAGAGAAAAGATTGGCTACTTGGCAAAGGCTATATCTGTCAATGGGAGGTAGTTTGATATTATTGAACAATGTGTTGGACTGTATTCCAACATATTTCAGTCCCTATCCCCAATAAAACTTTGAAGCAAATTGATAAAATTAGAAGGAATTTCTTCCCAGAAGGCAGTGGCACTCAACACAAGTATCATTTGTTCAGATGGAACAATGTAACCAGACTTAGACAGTTTAAGGGCCTAAGAGTAAGGAATCTGGCAATCCATAATAATTGTTTGCTAATGAAATGGCACTGGCAGTAATGAAGAAGATTCTTTCCGGAGAATCTTAATCTAATTATCAAAGTTAATCATGGGGAGCAAGAATATTGGCACACCAAAGTATCCCACAATTCTTATGGTGCTGGGCCCTAGAAACACATAAGCAGACATTGGGAAGGCTTCTCCAAGTACACATATTTTAGAGCTGGCAAATGGAGAACTTATTAAATCTTGGAAGGATAGATGGCTGGCAATGGTACATTACAGGAAGAATTTCCGAGACTATACCAGCTAAGTATGCTGCCCCAAGCAACAATTAGCCAAGGCAGGGAAGAGAATTCTTCGAAACTGACATTCAGAAGGAATTTCCAAGACTGGGAGGTGGATAACTTGCTATGTTGCTGCGAATCTCCAAAAATGCTGCCGACCCGTGTCGGATTCTCCAAATATGCACTACTTTTGAAGGATCCGACACTCACTGAGTTTCATTTTTGAAAAGTCCGAGCAACATAGATGATATGGGAGTGCTATTGGAAAGATTATAGAAGTTCTCACTAGATGACTCAGCCAGAACGTTGCATATTCTTTAAATCATGCTACTTGAGTCTTGACGTATGCTCCAGCAGCAATATTGTTGATATTTGGCCCTGGAAACTCAAAATTCCCACAAAGATTGTTTGTTTCAGCTGATTAGCAATCGGGGAAGCTTGCCTAGCACATGAAAACCTTTCAAAAAAGGGGGGTAAAATTGTATGCAGCAGGTGCAACGTGTCTACAAGGATCAGAAAACATCAGTCACTTATTCCTTCACTCTCAAGTTGCCAGAGGCACGTGGAGTATGCTTTTTTAAATCTTTTTGGGGTTAGCTGGGTAATGCCTTACAGCATTAAAGATGCATATGTTAGTTAGGGGCTTTGTAGTGTTGGGAGGGCTATATAACAGATATGGCAAATGATACGAGCCTGCATCTTTTGGAGTATTAGGAAAGAAAGAAACCTCAGATGTTTTGAGGGTGTGGTTTCTCCTATATACACACTTAAGGCTAGATGTCTAATGAATCTTTTTTTGATGGAAACTCGAACATGTAAATAGCTTAGATAAATTCATGGATTTTGTTAGCTCCTTGACTTACTAGTAGTATTCACGGGTTACAGAAGCTACCTTTTTTTGCTCAACTGTTGTAATCTTTGGCATCCTCTGGATGCATTTCAATTAAATTCTCTCTACTTGATTAAAAAGAAAAAAGAGAAGTTAGAAAGCACTTACGGTGGTACTGAATTCAGTTCATCAGCATTAATGTAGAAAAGTGGCGGGGAAGCACGGCCTTTTTTTCCCTGAAATCAACAAAATATGGGGCGAGATAACTGCATGTCTATTTTGGTACTGGAAATCCATTTGAAGTTTTCCAAAACAGTGAATAACTGAATCAACAGTAAATGTCTTTTATACTAGATGAAGAATGATAAATTGCATCCTTTGATCACTATTATCTCGTCTTAAAATTGGGGTGCATAATCTGTGACACTCTTAGGAGTCCTTTTCTTTTTTGCGCACAGACCTCATTAGGAAGCCCAGCCCTACTCGCAATGAATTCATTGAGTGAGTAGAACACATTAACCGATGACTTGATTTTCCATTATTCTGGGCCAATTAGAAGAAAAAAAGTGAATCTCACCCATTATGCAATCAGATACTGCATTTAGGCCTCCCTGTTAGTTGACCAGATTAAATATGATGGACATGATCCACTTATCAAGCAAAAGAGGAAACATAATAAATGACTTGCATTTTCGAACAGAAGCAATCATGCAGATATAAAGAGGGTTAGAGAATTTGGGAGAGATCGTTACCTTGGGTGCAGGCTCCTCAAGTTGCATAGACACAAAACCAAGATCCTCAACGCCGGGCTCTGGGCGTATACTATAAGAAACAAATTCATAGTCAGATCAAATGAATCTTCTTAAGGAGTAAGGAGTAAGGACCGCATGTTAGTAAAGACATTTTGTTACATAGTACAGAATGTTACCATTTAGTAGCATCCTCAGTTGTTTTGGTCACTCTATGAGGAACATATGATGGAATAACAGCTGACAACTTTTGCAATTTCTTTTGCTGCCGCAGCGATGCTTCTATCAGCTTCTGCAGCCAGAAGCAACAGCCGAAAAAACAACAAGTTATTGCATCTACATCACTTGTTTATAACTACGATATAATGTATAACAACACCACACTTTGGCTTTCCAGAAACAAGGTGGAGCAAAAACACAGAGGCCTGTGTATCCTATAACAAATGCATTAGCTCTATAGTATGTTCCAGGGAAACATCGAGAAAGAGAAATGCCTTGGCTTTGGGAATGGCTTCAGTTTCTTCACGCATACGGATTTTTATTTTGTGGAGCTGTAGCTCCAAGGCCGTCAGTGCAGAGTCAACAGCTGACAAATCTGAAATGCTGCTCGCTGGATACACTGTTCAGATTGCACAAAAGTTGAAGATCAGGAATAATAAGTAACTTCAACAAGCTTTGGAGCAAAGAGTGAAGCACATAATTTACTGTTCCGAGCTACGACAAGCTGTTGAATCTCTGCTATGCGAGCATTGAATGATGATACTAGAGAATCGAGTGAAGACCCCGCTTCCGTGACGTCCATTTTACCCTCTTTCTCACTCTCTCTCCCTGACAAAACAACTCTTAGGAAAGAAGAAAAAAAGAAACAATAAAGCTCCTTAGAAACAATCATATTCCAAGTTCCTGCCCTACACATCTTCATCCATGACCAACATTATATAGCAAGTACTTCCACATAGTGTTATATGAATACTAATAGTCACTACAACAGACATTACCATCTAAAAGCAAGACAAACCTCAAAACTAGGGAATGCAGAAAACAGTAGAAGTGATATTAAACCACTTGTTTGTCAAAGACAGCCATAGACATGAGAGTTTGGTCTTAATACGACCGTAATAAGCATATTAGTTCAGTGGAAATGTGGAACTGAAAAGATGAAGGTTAAGAAAAAAAGAAAAAGAGAAACTCGTTGCAAATGCCTAAGTGCAGCTAGGATTTTTTCCAATCATACTAGTAGCTAAATTGCTATAATTCGTGGACTCAAGTTAGGTGTTCAAAATCGCTCAAGTTAGTGAGGACTCACTCACTCACCTACTCCTTATCTATTTAAGACTTTCTTAATTAATATCTTTATTAGAACTGTGGCGTTCAGGCCAGCTAGCTCGCACATCGACTAATTCCACGAGATACATGCTACATCCCACCAGGAAAGGAACGAGAGAAAACCCCTTCACAAAATGCTTAAGTGCAGCTAGGGTTTTTTCATTTCACAAATTTAAAACATCAACGATTCAGAATATTACACCAAAAACATGCACGAAAAGTACGCTCAGTTCTTACAATAAAAGCAATAAACACATAAAAATTCACAGAGCATGTCTCTAGTCACGGATTTAAAATTTTCAATTATACTAGTAGCTAAATTGCTATAATTCGAGCACAAAAGATGCATTAAATATAGGGAAAAATGATTTCAATTTCATTTACAGAAACTAAAATTGCTACACTTAACTTAAAAAATTGACGAGAGTGTACAAAATTACGGAATTAAAATTAAACAAATGAGACCTAAAGTCCAAAACGTACCGAGAGAAATTAAGCCCTTCGCTTCACGCCGGTAGGAGTTGAGGAAAGTGCGGGAGCAGAAAGGGGGAAAGCGCGCTTTTAAATTTTTCTTTTTAAAAAGGCAAAAGTTCAAAATTACCCTTTTGGTATCTTATTTGTCTTATCACTAGAATTTTGCAAAATTAGCCATTCATGTCATCCGTTAATAATTTAGTACAAAAATGATCGCGTCGTGTCATATATGCACTTCTTTTTAATAGAGTTCGAGCTTCAAAAATTGACTCATATGTTACATCCCGTATTTTCGTACGATAAAGTTTCGTCGTAAGTTAATCGAAGCAAGTTCTGGAATGAAATTATTTTGTGATTATAAGCATTATACCTTTTTAAACAAGTGATAAGTAAATTGGTGAAGGTGAGAGGGTAAGCAAATCGAAGAAAAATGAATTTCGTCGAAATTTGACATTTTGGGATAAAATATGGCCCGAGCTAAAATACCTGG